>JAGKQL010000034.1:7943627-8026364 GCA_018398635.1 Cyprinodon brontotheroides
TCAATCTACTTTTTCATGATATTCTAATTTTATGACCAGCACCTGTATAGCTAACAATCAGTGACTCCACTCAAATTTCAGGGGGAATAACAATTAAAACAACAACGAAATAAAATGTGCGAATCTTGATAGCCACACTCACTCACAAAATCAACATTTTTAAACCTACGCAAACTATATTGGAAGTATCACAGACAAAGTAGCCAAGTGGCATTAAGTACCACAATAGGTATGTCTTACAAAAGCAATGGGTTAATTATAAGGATGTCATCTTTTTCCAAATTGGCCTTGTTGGAGATGTAAATGTAATATATTTTTATATCAATAAGCTCCCATAATCGAATAATACATACACAATCATATTATATGCCAGACTACCAGATGCATAATCAGAACATCCATTATCTCAACTCCAGTCTTTAGTTCTGCATAGCAGTGAATTCAATTGAAACATCATTAGTGGGGTTTATAGAGGAAATGACCCTCATGTCCTCCTGTAAATTATCTGATGACAAGATTTCTCCTACATCAGTTAATGCATGACCAAAGGTCTAGGCACTGATACAGAAAGAATGGATTTCAAAGAAGCAAACTCCTCGAGGGAAAGAAGACTGTCGACTGTTAAAACCGGTTGAAATACCTGCCAAGAGAAAATATAATCTTTACTTTGAATTACTTTTTTTTTTTTTACTATTATGCCATTTTGAAAAACTTTTAAATCCTATTTTTGAATCACTGCTCAGGATAGACATATGGTGTGTTAGAAGTGCTAATGTGTTCAGCATCCCCATAAGATCATCTGTAGTTCTGATTTTGTCCTGGTAGTGAAAATAGTTTAAAAGCCAAATCAAACTGACCATTTAAGTAGCGGCCCTAACCCTTGGATTGTTGACAAACTCACTATGAGTCCTTATCTAAAGGTAATTGTTCCAATTTCAACATTTTAAATTATATATATGCTTACACAGATGTATGGCTTGGAAAGAAGAACTTTTGCAAAAAAAACATTTTGTCCAGTTTTAGGTCATGGGGCTTAACAGGTTAATATGAATAAACCACACAGGCATTGACAGTTATCAATTTGCTGAAAACTATTATGAGCATCGGAATGGTCACTGTGAATCTGTATTCATATTATTTTCAGCTGCAGAGCTGCAACATATGAATACAAAGAGCTGAGGAGACTTGGGCATCAGACTTCAGGTTGTAATGGCCGTTAAAACCTTCTGCTCTCCAGCTTTGTGGCTTTTTGAAAGTAAAAAGAAATTAATTATGAAAATTACTTTTAGTTTAGTCTATTTTTTCCCCCAGTGGACAAAAGCTGTGTTGTTTTTTCAGAAGGAAGACAGCATTTCCCATGAGGAAAACCTCTGCACAATTCTATATCTTCAAAACAAAGTATAAATCCACATATAACAGACATATTTAGACTATATTCTGTTAAATAGGCACAGATTTACCTACTGTCTTAGTAATTTCAAATGCAAACACTTTTTCAAAGTGGAAAAAGTCCTATTTTATAATTCATCAGGCAGTAAAAGCGTCAGTCATTGATATAAATGGCATCTCATTGTGTGTGCAGAGCATCTAATTTGTATAAATGCTTAGCAGAAATGCTGCTTTTTCTCAACAAATTTGAAATACACCTGATTTTGGCGTCAGCATAAAAGCGAGCATGCACATTTTTGCATAGGACCAATGACATCAGACCAACAGTGTCCCTACCAAAGTTGAAATCAAACCTATGCCCTTGGATTCCAGTGGCTGTGAAGAATGCCAAAACAATGAAAATACGAAACGTTTATACTTTGATTTTGTACCACATTACTGGACTGCCGGTAACATGATGTGCTGATGGCTTCAGAGCCTTGAAACACAAACACAATGTTTAAAAAATAAAAAAAAATAAGGGCATGAATGAGAAGACATAATTGCAAAATGTCTCCTGGAGTAATAAATAATAAGAGGTGAAGAAAAAAAAACTACATGGAAGATTAAAGTAGCAATAGAAACCCTTTGTTAGGTTTTATCTTCATCGGCGCAACACTGATGCAATACAGTACTGACACAATAAGCAACTGCCTGATGTAGCTTGTGCCAACCGAAGCTTTACATTTTCTTACTTTTGTTGTACTGTGGCGAGTTCCTGGACCAGATCCTCAGTGTGATGCAAACCAATGTGCAATGGTTTCAGATTAAATTGAAATACAGAATTAAGTTCAGGAACAGAAGAACATTCTTTTTTTTTGCTCTGGTTAAAAAAGTGAAAAGAAAAGAAAATAAGCAACTGAGTGTTTTCACTCGAGCGCAAAAACCACCATTCGGCAAAATAAGCCCGAGGAGATATGCCACACAAAGGGTTGCTAACCGATGCATTTGAACAACACAAACAAACGCTCTTTGTCAATGTCACCCCTGCAATCACTAACACTTATAACCCCCCCCGCCCCAAAGAGACACATTCCTCCAGGGAAAGACAGGAAATAGCTGTGATTCTCATCAGTAATCTGTCACAAACCTGTGAGTGATGGCTCTAAAACAAAGATCCAATATTATTTCCAATGCATCAGTCATTTTTTAACAGCATGTTACTCTAAAGGAACACAATCTGTGGGCTCTGTTACAACCAGCCTCTGAGTGACGCCCGGCTGCCATTGTGACACCTAAGATGTAAACAACACTCCACTGAGACACCCTGTTTAAGTCAAATCTTAGAAGTAACAGAGAGTGTGGTGCCATTTTCTCTCAATTGGCAACATCATTGCCAGTAAAATCCACATACGAAAGCAGTGGGGTTTTTTTAATGCAAGGGTTTTTTTTCTAAGTGCTTGTGAGGGATTTACCTCCTCACTAATTGGCGTTGCAAACAGACATTTTCTGTCTTAAAAAAAAATATAAAAGAGTTATTGGTGGAAGGTTTTAAAATCTTTGTCTTTATTTGCAGGCAGCTTATTTTTTTTTTGTTCTCACCACTCTCTCTATCTGCCATATATATATATATACATATATATATGTATATTTTATATATACAAGAGCTCTTTTCGTTTTGTATGACTTCATATGTTAACTATTAGCCTTGACTTATTATTATGTTTCACTATTAGTTTTGTTTTCATATGCCTCATTGTACATTTTAAGTCCCACAAGGTTTCTGCCTCCGTCTAAATGCCTTACAATTTTGAATAAAGTTTCCAAAATCTCAAAAGCTTATCACAAGGAGATAGTTTTAAAGACAAGAAATAATGTTTTATTTTAGAAAATCGGTCCCTATAACAATGCCCCTGCATCTTTACATTGAATTTTTAATAACCAATTGCATCATGACTTGTTTTTTCAATATAGGCTGTATTTAAAAGCTATTTTAACGATTAAGATCCATGTAATGGACTGGCAACCTATCCGAGGTGAATCTGGCTCTCCCTGAGATTTTTGTTTGCATTTATTAGGAATTAACTGAACTTTCTGTAATAGATCCCGAATATTTTGATTATTTTTTAATAAGATGCTAGAGACATTAAGGGGGTGTTTCTGATTAATCTGTAGAATAATGCCAACCCATTGCTGCATGTTTTTAAGTTTGTCATTTACAATGGCAAAGAAGGGAAAGATAAAGGACACGTGCGCAATAATTAGCAGTATGCAGAAGAATAAATTTTAAAAGCTGCTTGGCAACAGGAGGTGGTGATAGATTAAAAAAATAATAACATCGCCAGGAAATTTAAGAATGGATAAAAAAAAAGAAAGAAAATCATTTAATTTTATCAGAATGCAAAAGTTTCAAAAGCTTTAGGACCTCAGAAAGCCACAGTGGGAAAGGTTATCCACAAAGTGAGAAAAACATGGAGCTGTAGCAAAAGACATGAGGGTAGCAGTGTAATGATATTTCTTTCAACACTGTAAGTCAGTGACAAAAAAAAGATATGTTTTAAAACAAATGCTGTGTCTCTTGTGTTTTAGCTAACATGGTGTCATATTTCTTACAATGCTTGAGGTCTATTTTTTGCTTTGACCCTCATGCTTTTGAGAAAAAGGAGAACAGAGTCCATTACTTAGGCCTCCACTATTGAGATATCTCTGCGTGGCTTGACCCCGAACATCACTGACCCCTCACACCCCCACCATGGACTGTTCTCTCTGCTGACCTCTGGGGAGAGACTTCACAGCATTCAATGCGGGACCAGCAGATTCTGCAACAGCTTCTTCCCCACTGCTATCAGACAACTGAACTGTTGAAAAAATCTCTAAATCATGTCACAGACTCTGCATCACACCAAACCAAAATTCTACATATTTGCACCATATACAATTAACGCTCTGAACTTCTATACATGTTAGGGGTGGAGCGGTTCACAAAATCCACGGTGCGGTTCACGGTTTCGTGCTCACGGTTTTCGGTTCGGTTTGGTATATGTTGATTGTTAGGAAAATCTCTAAGCTGACATGTTGGTCATGTTGCTGTTAGCATAAACAACACGTGTTGCACAATGCTTGCGCACACTGTTGAAATTCTATCCACAACTTTATTTCCGCCGTCATCGTAGTAGGTCACTCTAAATACAAAGTGGTCCCATACAGCAGACCTAAGAAGTGCTGCTGGCTGGCGTCTTCAACTCCTGTTCTTCTTTCCCACACTCGCCATACCCACACACAATTCCTCACACACCAGCACGATTTTTTTCTGCTACACCCGGCTATGCTGCTTACTTCTGCTTGTTTACTACTGGTGAGATTTGGCTTTAACCTTCGCAATACAGCCACCTTTACCTGCTCCTGGAGTGTAAGCAGCTTTTGCCTATGAGAGAAAACTGAGCAGCGCATGAACGCTCGATGAGGCATGGCATGAACCGAACGAGACAGTCGAACCGAGCGGTTGGGGCCGGTTCATCACACGTTGAACATACATAACAGTGCATTTTGTACCATGTTTTCTCTCACACACTGTTTACAGTTTGATTCACTGCAGTTTAAGAAATGGAAATCTTCTGAAGGCTGTACAAAACAAAATTTTGTTTAGTATACACACTATTGTCATTAAGTATACAAAATGACAATAAAGGTTGTCTAAGTCCTAGGATTATTTTTAGGCAACCTTTTTTTGTTGTTGTTTTATGGTCACAAGAATGAAAAAGTGTTAGACATACAGGCAAAGATAAAAACTGCATTCATGAACTATACATTATGGAAAATATCTCAAACTTCAAACTAATTTGTAGAATATATATAATTGGAAAGACTGACTTACTTGATGCAATAATATTCCCTTTATCAGTCTATTTTGCTTTAAGCTTTCTTTATTATCTCTGTCTACACATAAATGCTTTGGTCCCTTATTTGTTCAGGATTAAAATATTTAATGCCTTCCACCTCACAAACAGGCATTAGCAACACTGTTTCTCCCTCGTTGCTGACCAACATACCTGCCTGCCAAACTGTAAAGCATCAACAACACAGAAAATGTCAGGTCTGTTCACCATCTTTGACATTGTTATTTAGGATTTAGCTTTTTTTTTTAGCCCTAATTAGTTTGGCTCTCTCTTGCCGAGTATGCTTTACTTTAGAAATTGTTTTATCTGCCAAGCTTGACAGACAAATCCCTCTGAAAGCACCTAGCAGTTGTCAGACTCAGTAATTATCGCTTGCTTGTAGCACGCAGCTCTAAACAAAAAAAATCTGTACAGAAGACAGGCACCCATCAGCTGCACAGTGATAAGGTACTTGCTTTTTTTCCCTCTCAACTGCTCACAGATGTGCTTCATCAAATATCTTCTATTCCTCCCATGGAGTAAGCTATTAAAAAATGACCATTTCATTTAGTTTACCAATGAGGCATCACTTCCTAAAGCTGTTAATGTGGGTTTACTGACCCGTGAATGAGCAGCAGATGATGGACCAATTCAAATATAAGTGACAAAATAATATTCCCTCTCGTTTTTAACTAAAATAATCAAAAAGTAAAGTCAGGTCATGAGACTCCAGTGCTTTGCTGAAGGGACAGATTATTGGACACTAAACCAGACGTAGTGTTTGGAGTTCCTAATGTTAAAATACATGGAGAACCATGTAGTCAGACTTTAAGCTTCCCTAAGATTTCCAGTTTTCCCCGGCAAGTAAAACCAGTAATTGCTTGAACACTCTTCACAAAAAAGGAAAAAAAGAAAGAAAAACTGTTTAATACATGGATTAGTGAGAAATACCAGCTTTTATGAAACTGTAAGTTAAGATTTAGATTTGCATTTCAAACATCCTTGATTTCCTTTTCATGAAAGTTTTATGTATAAATGAGATTAAATCATTCTGTTAGTAAAAGTGTATAAAAGTGTTTTCAGACTAGTCTGTTCAGTGAAAAACAATTATTCTGGTCGTGTCAGTTATATAACCAGAATAAGAATAGAAGGATGTCTAAATACCAGTTTTTCTAAGCAAAATACTGCATCAGCAGACAAACTAAGGTTGATTTCAAAGAAACCACATATTCAACAAGACTTTAACGTCAATAAAAAAAAGCCAATCTATTAAAAAAAAAAAAAAATCAGAACAACTGCAACAACATCAAGTATAGTAATTTAGAACTTGATAAACAATAGAAGCATCATTTTCAAAAAAGTCTTTTAAACTAGCCTTTTAATGACTGCATTCAGATATCCCCTATGACTCAATTTCTGCACTACTTCCATAGGAAAAAAACAATATGCAGCTTGTTGGCTCATACATGGTTTCATGCTGAAATGAAATTCCATAAAGAAATTGGTGAACTAATTGTATCAAATGAACTGTTGTTCTTGGCCATTTGATTTTCATCTAACTTGGAATGTGCTTGAAGGATGGACCTCCATGCATCAGAGTTCCAGGTACAGATTGCTCTGGTGCGAGTCAACAGAATTGACTTATACCCCCATTTACACTACCCTTGAAAAACCGTGCCGAGACTGGTCCGAGCTCAGTAACTGGATAACTTATCATGTGTAAATGGAAGAAAGCCAACTGAACTGAACGGGCTAGACACAACCCGAACCGAGCTAACTGTAGACCAGTTCAGAGGTGGGCTCGACTCGAGTTTTCCCTGTCTCGGTTCTCTCTGATAACTAAAAGCGCATGAGCGAAGAGCGGCGTCATCTCCGTCTGGCTGCACATTCCGATTCACACTCGAATCCAGTAGTTGGCGGTAATGCCCCTCAGAAACAGAAGAAGAAGAACAACTTCTTCTTCAACTATCAAACTAACAATCAAAATCTTCTCCGCGCGTACATTTTAAATAATGGGATTTTAGATAACACCGAAGTACAACAATATGAAAATCAAAAGGCACCTTTCTATGAGATGTGACGAAGCCACCGAAATTTTGATTTGCTAGATTCCACTCATTACGTCTTCTTGTGTTTTGTAGCGGTTGGCGAAACAGCTTTTAGTGCATTACATACCAGCACAAAAGCGATTTCCTCCTTGCTTTAATACTGGCAGTAATACCGCAGATCGTCACTAGGAGGCGAGGAACCGAGATAGCGTGATGTGTAAACGGTCGTCAGAACCGAGCTCGGCCTGGTTAACTGATCCGAGCTTGGACCGGTCTCGGCATGGATCGGTTTTTCAAGGGTAGTGTAAATGGGGCTAAAGACTCCTGGATAGGTATCAAAACATCTGAGCAAGAGGCCGGTTGCCTTCTGATTTAAGCCTTTTTTTGTTGCACTTGATGTTGCTCCGTAAAAGTTTAAAAAACAATCCACTGGACTTGGTTTCCAAGGTTTGACAGGGGCTCATACAAGGCCCTTGTCTCTATGATAGTGAGATTTATTGTCTCACCATCATCAAAAAGTAAAAAAAAAAAAAAGGTATGAGAGATAAGATAGATCTCTAAATCCAGTTTTTTGTTGTTGTTAGATGATGCATAACAGTCTTTACTGCTGTTGGCATCGATCAACCTCAACATGTCTTATGTTGTTTAGTTTTTTCTCTGTTGGAAATGCAGCTTTAGTTTGTTTACTTCATTTTGTAATTAATCCATCTGTGCCAGGGTAATGTCTCAGAGAGGTTCCCTACTTTCTTAGATAGGCTGAATTTGTTTTCTTTAACCTTTATAGCTGCTGACCCTTCCCCTCTGGAAGGAGGATCAAAACTTCCTCCTTCAAAAACAGCTTCTTTCCATTTTCAACTACATTCATTAACAAGGCCCAGATCCCTCATTGACACTTTTCCTCTTAAAGGATTTAAAAAAAGAAAGAAAAAGCAACACCTTAGCACCTGCGTTTACACATTCCAAGTTTATTTTTACCATCTGCCGAGATGCTCTTCCTCTGCAAATACCTGTGCTATTCTTATGACCTTTCTATATCACTTGCATGTGTTTATTTCAAGTTATATAATCCCTGAATTTATTTATGTTAGCTGTATGTTTGTTTGTCCATATAGAGCACCTCATTACTAAAACAAATTTCTTGTACGTGCAAAACATTAACAGGCAATGAGGCCTTTCTAATTCTGTATCTAATTTAAGCGCAGCTTGAGATGATCTGGGCTTAGTGACCGACAATTATCCCAGTGGAAGTGGCCATCAGGTGACTGGTACACTTTGGTCATTAAGGGCTGGAGCACAAATATATGGGTAGGTGTTTAAATGGTGGAGATTAGGTAGAAAATAATGCCAAAAAAAAAAAAAAAGAGTCAAATTGCACCAAAAAAAATTGTTCCTCAAATCATTATACTTCTACCACCAGCCTTAACTATTAATAAAGTGCAGGATGGAGCCATTCTTGGTGAACATTTGTGTTGCAGCTGCAACCCAGCCTCAGACTAAGAACATTTTTCCAATCACTTACAATCTTTTTGGTGAGTCTATCCAATTTGCAGTCTTAATTTCCTGTTCTTAGCTGACAGAAGAGGTTCCCAAGGTCATCATCTGCTGCTACATCACATCTGCTTCAAGGTTGTACCTGTGCAATCATAGATGGTATTCTTTACACCTTGATAATAACAAAAGCAGCCATTGCCTGTGTTTTATCTTTGAGTACAGTAGACTATCTCTCCATCTGCTGTATAAAATGCCTTTTTTCCACCCTCTTAATGCTGGGTTCAACCTTTATCAGTCTGTAAAGATGCTGAAATCCATTAAGTTGTTACCATGTCGATTTGCTGTTTGTGTTAACCAAAAAGAACAGGGGTACTCAAATTAAGTGATACTACTTTTAAAATATTGGAGGTGTTTCCAGTTTTCCCTCATGCATTTCGTAATTCTCACCACAGGTCTGTTGCCTCCTTCCTCCTTTTTCTGTATACGGGTCCTCTAGCTATAAACCATGACATGAATCACTACTTAAGCTTAAAAAGTGGTTTTCTCCAATAAAAGTAATAGTGAAATATGAAGATTAAATTTATCATTGTCCTGTAGGGCTTCCCCATAAAAACTATTCATATAAAAGCAATGGTCGTTAATAATAAACGGGCCAATTATCTAATCAGACCACTTCAGTATGGAGGCCAAAATTGCCATCTTCCATTCCCAACCACAAATCTTTATTGATTGCATTTATATTGCTTAGCATCTCATCAGCTTGTAAGAGCTTTTCCTTTTAAATGCTTGCTATCTATCGCTGATAACGTGGGTCCTGTTGAGGCGTGTTTAAGCAAGCTGATGGCTGCAAATTGACAAGGGGCCAACTAAGCCCTATAGTACAACCCTGCCCTGATTAATTAGAGCCATGGAAAACATAAGAAATATCTGGAGCTTAAGACTCCAGTAATCCTCCTCTCTGGGGCTCAAGTGGTCAGAACTTGACCAAGCAAAATAAAGTAAAGCTGAACTCAGTTTTTTTTAATTGACATTCGCTTCACTGTTCCCTGCAGACTTCACTGTATGCAACCCGACAAAATTCTGACTGTTATTACATGCAAAACTGCATAGAGAGACAAAAAAGCAAGCTGTATTTTGTAGATTAAAACTGCAGTGTTCAGGTGTTCGATGAAATGAACCATGAGCGTCTTATATTTGGGTAAACCCCCCGGGAGTCTGGATTTGTTTAGCAGTCGTACTTATCTGACAGATACTCTAACTTTAATGAAGCCGTTATGCCATGTCTTTTTAGCAGCTTCTTTGTTTACTCTGTCACTTTGCAAAAGAAACAACATTAAATCAAACCAACAGGCCATAAAAACAACTGTGACAGGCACAGAATACAGCAATGAAAACAGCAGGCCTGTTCAGCGAGTACCCAGCTCCAGGATCCGCTTAATATCATCGGAAACTTTCTTTATTCTTATCTTTTTTTAGTATAACTTGCCATTAAATTTAAAAGATTACAGTAGTAGCCATTCAAAATTTGCCCCCTTTCCTTAATGGGCCCTTGGCTGGTCCCCTACAATTCCTTTTCAAACATCAATCTTTGTACTAAAATATTCTGTCATGATTTGTGGACATTAAGATCTCAAGAGAAGCATCATCTCCTGGTCAGAACGTGTTATTCAATGAAAGGATACAGTCATAGTAAAAAAAATATGCAAGAGGGGGTCACTCTAATGGCTCCAAGTTGGAGAGGATTTTCCTGGAGTTGCAGGGAAGTAGGCTGCCATTCGGCTGGCCTTTGATGGGGAAGGGCCATTTTGAATGGCTGCTACTGTATAATGGTTCATCGTGCCTTTCAAAGTCAGCTATATCTATATACATGATAAAATATTACATTGGCACTACAGAGTATTTATGTGTTATCATTAGTATACTGGTGCTATTTTTCCACCCTAGAAGAAAGACCCTTGGCCTTACTGTGATGCAAACTTCTTACATTCAAATGAAAAAAAAAAAAAAATTTATTTTCAGACCTCCAAAGTACATACTATGCAACCGGTGTTTTGTTTTTCCAGCGAAGCTCCTCCCAGAGGGGCGAAAGTAAAAGTGCTCTGTTGTAAATATGCTCAGTTGTTCTCCTGGTTTCTCCGTCAGCTGCCCGAAGCTAAAAGATTTGTTTGAGCTTAGCAGACAAGGGGCTAACGCAACGTAATCACCATGTCTACTGGCGCCTAAGTGACTATTTTGTTCAAATTCTTGAGTGTGAAAATTTTGCATGTTTTCATACATTATTTGTTATGCATGTGTCTAAATAACAAAGATTGTAATTAGCCAAGTTGGAGTTTCCCATACATTTATCCCACTGTCGTTGGGGGAAGGGGGTTCCTGATTTCTGTGGTTCGGCGTACCTCGAAAGCACTGAATGGGCTTGCCGCTGTTTTCTCCGTACAAGTTCCGCCATGATAACTGCGACAAATATCGCCACTGCGCCTTAGCAACAACAAGCATGCCTTTCACTGGCGCACGCAGCCCCTCGCCAAAGCTAAGACCTAATCTCACGCGATGCACCAGACTTCTGAGAGGCCTGTGGGTGCCGGTCGTAGGGCTCCCTGCAATTGCAAGTACGCGTATTTCCCCTACAGACCACCAGAGGGCGCCGAGAAAACCTTTGTTCGGACCCTGAAATGACTCATTTAATCATCCAAAACGTTATGGGAACATTAATTAACTGAAAAATGTTGCATAGTACACCTTTAGCAACTGGCGGCTGTCCTGCAGGTTTTAAAGGCTTATCTGCTTTAGAAAAGCTGATTCTGATGATTGCAGTTATGCAAAAACCCGTTAATTGGCTATTAATGAAAATCAGCAGTGCTGGAGCAGGGAAACCTATAAAACCTGCAGGACCCTCGAGGACGACTTTGGCCACGCTTCTGCCTTAGACACTAGCTAAAGACGAAGAGCTGCTGTCAAAGAAGAAGGTTGATTACTGCGCAGGCACGGCACAGTCAAGCTAGGTGCTTCCTGAAGTGGTAATCAGTGTTCTACCTAAAATAGTGATGACCACTCGTTTTTTAGGACAGGAAGAGGCTGCTGCCCAGAGAGCAGATTTCTTCAGAATCATACATGACAAAAATGAAATATCACTTTTGTTATGATTTCGATAAGGTAGAAGATCAAAGAAGTTTATTTTTAATGGTTCAGGTCATTTAATTTAATTAAAACGTCAGGCTGGTTAATCAAGGACAGTGTTGACTTTGAGGTAAATGTCAGATGGGGAAAGAATGACAAACCATGGAGAGATTGTTAAATCATATCCCTTTGTTAATCAAGACATGTAAAAACAGAAGGAAAACATTGTTTTAGAATCAAAGGGGAAGAAAATCATGAGACTTTAGCAACAAAATCATGCAGACTGATTGTTCTTGCTTTTGTGAAGAATATTTTCATTTTCAAGGAAATGTCCTTTTATATTTAAAAAAAGAGCTTTTAAATAAGAAGGCCTGCTGTGGGCCTTCCATCATCTGTGGAAATCTTCAGTAATTGCTGTTGATTGCAGATGTGCCTAGTAGTTCCCATTGATTTTGCTTGTAAAGCGGGGAGAATGGCGCTAGGCTAACCGCACCATGACGTCACTGCCGGAAGATATCAGGAGTGGGGTATTACTATATTTGGGCAAAAATGGCCGCTCCCAGACTTGGTAATCACAAGGACATTTTTTATTTTTTTACCAATTAACACTAAATTCATTAAATCACCATGAACGTATTAATTATAGGTATAACTAACGATCCACTGATTATTCCTTGCTGACTTTTTCTTTATATAAGATTAGAAACATGTAAACCTTAAGCAAAATTACCACAGTGTCATATTTACCAACACATCTGGAATATAAATGTGCAACAACAACTTGTGTAATATTAAATATTTTATAAAATAAAAACTATCAAGTCTCTCTGTAAAACCTCCTATTTGACTCTGCTATGGACTATTATTGTAGCTAAAATGAAATGTAGTATATAAATCATCAAAGCTGCTGTAATACATGATCAAGCTTTCTATTTTAGGCCCAAATTCTTTGGATTGAACTGCCAGGAAAGATCAGAGCTATAATTTCACTCTTGACTTCAAAATCCTGTATATTTTTAGAAACAGACCTCTTCCCGTTTCTCAAAATTAAGCTCCATGTATGTTATGATTATTATATTTTTTGTAATTGTAATCTTATTAGCCAACTGTTTCTATTAACATTTTTTATTGTATTTATTATTTGCTACAGGGATTGTCTGCTTAATAATCCACCTTTTTTTCGAATGTTCTGCAATGATCTGCCTGCTTAGAGGCCAATAACTCCCTCTCACTTCTGTTTCTGTCATCTCCGCTGTTCAGCGACTCCTCTGATCTATACGGAGCATGACCTTGAGAAGTGTTTTCAATTATGCTCTGCTGGTGTCAACCTTCTCCAGTGAGCTTGAAATTGAACACCTCAAACTTCAATCAGGCCCAGAATCTTACATTGTACTGCTAGTATAAAAACTAAAAAAGGAGACATTATTCCAAAAGCCTCAGTCTGCATTGGATAGTATAATCTCAAAGCAATTAAATTTGGATATGTTAAAGGTTTAGCCTCATAGTATCAGACGAGATTATGTTTTTTTTAGTTAAAATGTTTATATTCATGCTCAGGTTTTCTCATTTAGGAAACATATTGTTCAGGAGCTGCTCCCACACACCGTAGAAATGAAGCATACGTCACCAAGGCAACAGTCAAAATCCATCTTTGAGAATAATGACTGTTATGTTGGGCTAATGTGTTCATCCGACTTTGAGAAAACTAGATAAAAGTTTCAGATAGAGTATGCTTCAAATCACAGCACTAACTAGACACAGTTTTAACCCAAACATCAAATAATTGAGGTTTAGTTCCACAGCTCATCCTTAATTGATAAATCAGCATTAAAGGCATAGTTAAGAGAGAGATTCTCAAGTGAAGATTCATGTTAATTGCGCACAATGGGGTGTCATAAATCATAGAGATGCACCAGTATGGCTGTTTGCAGCTGATGCGATTTTTGGTTTAAACAAGAAATTCCAATTTCAATTAGCTTTTTATTCAAAAATATTTATTCTAAAATTAAAAGACTTATCTTTAAAAACTACTTCCTAAGTGAGGGCATGTGTAAATAGTAGCCTAAGTAAATAAAACCAAACGACCAAGCCATTTTGTAAGAAGCTGAACTGGCTGTGGTAATAATGGTAGTTGACAGCTAACTCGACAGGAACAGCATGCTCTGTGTTGCCGGTAAAGTACATAATGGAAAAAAAAACAGGTGTAGGAGTTTGGAGACAGTGTTTCTATTAAATGCAGCTCGTTAATTTCCAATATTGGATTTGCACAGTGTCTCCTTAGGACAGCCCCATGCATTTCATGTTTTTACCCTCTTCTCATGGAACTTCCTAATCCCCTCTAATTACAATAGAGATAATGCATGCGTTCCTCAGGGAGTCTGCAGCTCCACAATGCAGCTGCCACTGCTTTAAATATGAACTCTATGTGAACCTCCCAGGATTACAACTGACCGTCAATAAACACCTCTGTTTAGTTGGCAGGGGTGCACAGTCCTCATCCCAGCGTCCCTGAGCTATTATAGCCTCGACTGGTGCAGCATCCTGTTGTCAGAGCTGACGACTTTGCTCCCATGTATTGTGTAAAGGTAAAAAGTCTGGTCATGCTGATCTGTAGAGGCATGGATGAAGTTCAAACCCTCCTCCCTTCTACCTCTCCACCTCTCTCTATCCGTCTTTGCCCTTGGCTGTCTGCCATGACACAGTGCTAGGCCAGGCAGGACATTCCCATCAATCACACTCAAGGGAGTAAGGTGTGGACGAAGTTAGTGATGCAGCCCTGGTCATGATAATAGCCTAGAAAAATTGGAGCCCACCCGCCTTCACCACCTCACTGCACCGAGGAAGAAGTAAACGGAAAATCTTTGAATTGAAATTTTTGGAGAGAGTTCCCCAGGCCCAATAAATGCTGGGAAGGTTGAGTAAATGGAGCATTTCCACAGATATCTTCCTAAATCTCTATATTTATTCAAACCATACTTAACTTAAACCCTCCATTTGACCCACCGGTTAATCCTTTTAAAATGGAACAAACCTAAATGGACTATTAAAATATTTTTCCATCATCAAGTAAAGTATCCTTGCTTTATTTATATATTCTAATAATATAACCTGTACTTCTGGAATTTTTAAATCACGGTTTAATTAAAATATACCACCACTATAATGGCAGAACACACTCTTAATATCCCCTTAACAGCACTTGATTTTTACTGGCAGAGAAAATCAACCCATTTTATTTGAGATCTAGCCCTGGACGTTTTGAATAGCTGTATTTATTTGTTTTTCAATTAGTGCATAGAATATCACAGACATTAAATATCTTCCAATAAATATGTATTAATAATAATAGAATGTTAGATGCGGGGTATGAAGCATTTGTTATCATTCATATTATCCATCTCTTTGATTTATGATACATTTTCCTCCTACAGTCCTGTCCTGAGAGGTTGTCTCCAGTGCCATGGATCTTACATTGTTTGTTACCCTGCCTCTCAATAAATGGGTTAAGGCATCTGACACCTGGATAAGGGAGGATGGCATAATTGCTTATTTTAAAAAAAGCTCCATACTTTCTATAGATTAAATGTCTTACATCTGATCACTGCTGCAATTTAAGAAATGGAAATGTCATGAATGTCTAAACATTGTCTAAATCTAAGATCTAAAGTCAGTTTAGTGGTGCACCATGTAGTTTAGATATTAACGTGAGTTTTTCTGGATCTGACCCCTTTTGTTTCTTACAAACGGCACGTATTCCAGATGGTAAACGTTCAAAAAAGTTCAGTTGCACACTTCTATTTTTATCTTTCCTTTACCTTTTGCGGGGACAAGATTAAAACACGGTTGTGTGGGTCAGAGAGGAACTCTGAACTGCCAAGCTGAATCTGGACAGCCTTCAGCCTTACGGACATAAGCATAAACGGATGATGCTTATCATATTGCGACTGCACTCTTCCTTGCATTAGCAAAAAACTACAAAAAAAACAAATGTTACTCAAACATAGCAAATGGCTGAAGCTCTCTATTATACAACTTAGAACATATGGAGGTTTGTGCATTTTGCGGTCTAAACAAGGTACATGTAAAGAAGTAATGTATTATTTTTCAAATTTGTGTGGTGAGTTATGGTTATACATCCTGTCCCACAAAGTTGTAGGAGTTAGAGCGGAAAAAACTTTGTGCCAAAAAAAAATGACAAAAGCATTAAGACTCCTTTTTGTAGCCTGGTATGAGACAATCCTGATCTCATGACTTTCAGATTTTGCTAAGCTAATCAGTCTGGAACTCTCCGTTGAAGAAGTACGGAGCCGTTCGCAAACGAACGTCCAATCAGCGTTGATTGGCTTTGAGGGTTGAGGTGTTGGCATAGCGAGCGCTGGCAGTTCAGTCTAAAGAACATGGCGTTTTTCAGCCGAAACTAGCGTTAGCGCATACCCACCAAAGTTTTATGTCGGAATTACAGAGTATTTCTTCACTGAAAGAAGAGCAAAAAGACCCTGGTTTTGAGGAAGAAATGTTTTTGCTCTTCTCCCGGCTTCAGTTTCAACGAGAGTTTGATCTATCCAGTGGCTCCTCTGCATTCGTCACTTTCTGTTGCGTCTCATATTAGCTGGATTGATCTGATTGGTTTTATTTGGCCGTCTATCACCAACATAAGGCCAATCCAGCTAATAATATTTTAAGCCCTTCCCAAAATTACTTGCAACGGAAGGTTTCCAGATGGATATCTTGAACAAATCCATCTCTGGCAGAAGTCAAGGTTATCCTTTTTGTACCTCCATCCTTACTCTCTGCATGATTTTTACATCACTAATGGTGGTGAAATGGTGGTGACCTCTGATGCACTTCTGCTTTGAATTAAGAGTCCTTTCCAGTTTGATAAATTTGGATGGATCCATTTTCCTATTCAAGATCAATCAAAAGATCGGTTCAAAGTGATGATTAAGTGATTCCATAAGCTACAAAGCTAAACTAGTTAAAAATGCTGTCGGATATCCCAGATAAATTAACAAAAACATTTATTTTTACACTCCCACGATCACAATTCCAGTCCTGTATTGTTGAAATATTATTTACCCCCAACTCCACCTGGTTTATTGAACCAGGCGGTATTTTTCCCAATAAGGTTTTGCTTACTTTTGGTGAACAGTAGTGAACTATAGCCTAGATTTCACTAGGAGGAACTAGTGTGGTCTTCTGCTGTGGCTAAACTGCTTCAATGATCAACCTGCTCTTCATTCAGAGACGACATTCTTCATACTGTGGGTGCAGTGAATAGCTGTTGGAGCTATTATTGCATTTTCGAACTCTGACATCCTCTGATACCATGAGATGGATCAAGTAAAAACCCTTGGATTAGCAGAACAGCACCTGGGAGAAAACCGGGAAATGTCGCCTTCGGCGCACTAAAAGAACATAAATATAAATAGACACTATGAGGAAAATTGAGTGGGATTTTGAATTTAGCACTTTAAAGCTGTATTTGGAAACAAGACTAGAGACATCACACCATCAAGCATCATCTAGTGCAGTCATATAAAACTGACATTTATATTCAGCTTGTTGCTAGTTAGCTGTTAGAAGAAGAAATGTATATTAATGCCACTGGAAAAAATCAAAATCTAGATAAGTCATTTTTTTCTTAAACTAAGCTCATTTGTTCTTGAACTGAGAAGGAAAAGGAGACATTTTGCCAATGGAACAAGACTATTTGGATTTAAAATTGCATTGTCATTTCAAGTGCATTTTATCTAAATATCTTATTTTAAGAGTAAAAATACTCATTCCATTGGCAAATCATCTTGTTATCCTTCTCAAATTAAGAGTAAATACACTTAATTTAAGAACATTTTACTTATTTCTAGATTGTTTTTCCAGTGGTGTGCATTTGAGCAGGTTTAAATCATGTTGAAGAAACCTCAATCAATCAGTCAAATGGTGCCTTATCCCATTTT
Organism: Cyprinodon brontotheroides; assembly: GCA_018398635.1. Taxonomy (NCBI): domain Eukaryota; kingdom Metazoa; phylum Chordata; class Actinopteri; order Cyprinodontiformes; family Cyprinodontidae; genus Cyprinodon; species Cyprinodon brontotheroides. Next base: position 7,961,481 of record JAGKQL010000034.1, read on the forward strand.
AGCCTCATTCAGATGAACAAACATGATAATCAATGTTAATTCCAGGCCTTGCTTACAGCAGTTCTGCAAAAAATTCCAGAAGTCCCCCCCAAAGGCTCTTACAATCTAAATGCTAAGGCTATCCTCTGCAACCCTAGAAAAGGGATCAGGACAGAAGGAAAGGATATATTATCTTTGCCATCAGTACCAATTCACCAAAGGAATTGGGAAAAGCTTTCAAGATAGGTAGCACGTTTTTTGCTTCCAATTAAATATAGTCCAGCTCTGTTCAAAGTAATAGTGAAGAAATGTACTGGAGGTGGGTCTTTGATATCGTAGCACGAGAGACAAGCCGGATGTAGTACCAGGTACGTGATAATGTATTTTAGAAATCCAACATTTGTTAGACTGTAAAATACTTTAAATGTTGATATTATAATTTGAATGTGTGGTTTCTACATAAAATCATGCCTCTGTAATAGGCTATAGAAATAAGTGCTCAGTTGGAGACATCATTTACCATTTCCACTAAATACCTGAATCAAACATGTAAAAGCAGGATGAAATTAAATCATAATCCTCAGTCTTGCAGACAGGTTTCCTAAAATGTTGGCACAGTCTAGGGTGTAGTGAAAATCACCTGTTCATGAATGAAGAACCGCAGTCTCCGTTATCTGTATAGAGTATGTGATGCTAACAATGCAGTAAAAAGAATAAAAACTGATTTTCATACCTTAATCCAGGCATGCCCAAAGTCTGTCCTCGAAAGGAGGCTGTCCTGCAGGATTTAAAGGTTTCCCTTCTTTAGGCACAGCTAATTCTGATGATTGCAGTTTAGCAAAAGCCTGTTAATCAGCTGTCAATGAAAATCAGCTGTGCTGGAGCAGGGAAACCTCTAAAACCTGCAGGACAGCCGCCCTCGAGGACAGACTTTGGGCATGCTTACATCGAGACTTTTTTAGGTTCCAAGCTAATTTTATCATAATAAATCCATTTTTTAAGCCTTAGAAACCACTGCCAGACCTAGCCAAGGATAATATAGGAAAGTTTAGGGAAAGAAAAAAAGGTCTGATTAAAATAAAATTGCAGAAACTACAGGAGTTGCAACAGACTTGAAAGCACTTAAAAGCAAAAACAATTAAAGAGTTTAGGAGGAAAAAACACCATGAGTCAATCAAACCTGTGAACTAACCAACAGACATTTCCCAGATATGAGCTGCAGCTTTCACATTCCCTGCGCTAAAACAGAAACAACTCAAGAAGCATTTAAACAGGGCCTAAAAGAACAAGGGACAAGACTGTCATTCTATAGCCAAAAGATTTACATCCAATTTGAAAATGAAGATTATCCGCCCATGTCACTCCACTGAACTTCAAGATCAAAGTCGGAGAGCAGCAATCATCTAGGAAATTTTAGGGTGCTTCATGTTTCTCTTTGCTAAGAAGCTGTATGAATATGTTAATTTAATTTTCAAACAGGAATTGGTACCTGCCTCGACAACAAAAGGTGCCATTACATGTTAAATCTCCACGGTGACGCCAGCAAATACATACTACCCTAAACACTACTGAGAATCTGTTCAAATGAAGATGAAACGACAGAGTCAAAAATGGAGGCGAGTGGGAGGTCAGCATTTTTAAAACAGTGCAACCAGACGATATAAACAATGCTGCACACCTACCATATGTTATGTCCTTATTTCAAATGGCATTAAACAAATCCTTATTTACCATTTGTAAAACATTTGCAGCAATAATCAAATAATCATTTCACATAGTCATAATAGGATATCATGACTATGGGATATTGTAGAACTTTAAGGATAGCAAGAATTTAATAACATTTTAAATAAGATTGTAATATAACTAAATGTGGAAAAAGTGCTGCACTATGAACACATTCTCTACACAGTAACTTGGCTTTACAGTCCAACACCTCAGCAGAACCACTGGTTAATAATCTCCTCCCACTGATATATGATCAACGCAACCAGAAAATGAAAGCAAATACTCTACTGTACATTGACAGTTCTTAATAGGGCCACATTGCAAGAGATCACTATAGGGCTGAAACAATTAATTGGATAAATGGTGATTAATCGATTATTAAAATCATCGTCAACTAATTTAGAAATCAATTAAATCATTAACTTTAGTATAGAGACTTTAAAACATGACTTTAGCTGCCAGAGTGACCCACTTAGAGTAATTATATCAAATTATAAAAAAAAAGATTATTTTTGAATTTTTTATTTTGCATTTAAGATAAAAAACAAAACAAAAATGTTTGTCAATATGCTCAATCCAGAACTCCTCAAGTTTCAACTGGTTTAATATAAAAAGTCACTTTCACGAACCTTTTGCTATCAGATTGTAAATCGATTAATCAAAATAATCAAATAATCCATTTGCAAAATAATTTGTTAGTTGCAACCCTAGATCACTTTATCTGTAACACAATAACACATTTTTTCTAGATGAGAAATTATTGCTTTAAACAATAAAATATTCTTTTGGTTCAAATCTAAATTCCCACACTGGAATAAATATCAAGAAATTTCTTAAATTAAGTGTATTTAACCTTAATTTTAGTAGGTAAATGAGATGATTTGCCAATGGAATGAGTATTTCTACACTTAAAATGAGATATTTAGATAAAAAGCACTTGAAATAAGACAATTGTTTTCTTATTTTAAATGTAAATTGTCTTGTTCCATTGGCAAAATGTTTCTTTCACCTCCTCAATGCAAGAACAAATGCACTTATTTTAAGAAAAAAATGACTCATCTAGATTTTGATTTATTTTCCCGTGCATTCAGCTTTGAAACCAATTCTATGTCTGTTTTCCAAATCTTACCTAGCAATTTTCTGGCTTTCTACTTCTTGGTCATAAAGCTCTCATGCTAATCTCACTACGCTAAAGCAGAGCATACGCTGTACGATTTTTTTCAATTGTTGCACGCAGCGGTACTGGAATGAAACCTCTCGTCAACCGGACTCTTTTAGTTTAGACAGCTATAGACACAAAGAAACTAACTAGATGCAAGCACAAATTTTTTAGCTCATTTATATGAATCATGCACTTAATTTCTATCATCTGATCAATTGATTTGTTGCTTATTGTGAAAGGTTTATATCTGAAATATATTTAAATCTTCTGAGAGAGTGAATTATGGGATTTCATTATCAACTATCAAACTATGGTAAATATAGTTGTTTGAAATATCTCAGTGTAGTGTTATTATTTACATTTCTCTTTCTGGAATAAATGATTGACTTAACTTCTCTGCATTTTTTTTTCTTCTGTAAGATACTCCTGAGTCCAGAACATTCAGACGTGCAAAAGTGTCCAAACACTTGTCCAAGACTTCAAGTGGGCTCTTGGCAAACTTCTTTAGACAATGAATTTCTATCGATTGCTGCTGAAAATTAATGCAGGAACTCCAACCATCATCTGGCCAGACAATAGATGGCAGCTGCATCCAGACAAGTTCAATTATCTGGACTTTTTAAATAGCCTCTCAGTGGGGATTGCTTTTATTTTCCCCAACATCTTTGGCAGACTTGCAGCCCTTTTCAATGCAACAACTGTTCACTTGCCGTTTTAAAAAGAGTTCTCTGTTCAACAACTGGAGGATAACCGGCGGTAAAAGCTACAAGAGAGGAGAAATTTGCTGAAGAACACTTTAAAATCTCTCAGCGTTGTCTTCTTCTCTTGAACAAGAGGCATCTATCTTTTTTTTTTTTTTACATTTTCTCTAACACAGCGCTCTGAATAAACTATTAACTACTGTTAACCATTCAATTACAAGAAGATAATCCAAACTCACAGGACCTAGTGAATAATGGCAGCATTGATTCAGTAAAGAAAATACTAAACGTGTGGGAATAAAGCCAAGTGATTATGTCTGTGGCGAATTATTGGGATGAAAATAATTGACGATCTCTGTGGTCAGTAATTCTCCCAGCAATACTCGCATTACAACTCAATTACCTAAAGTCCTTTATGTTTTGCTCCAAGCTGTGGACAGCACTTTGAACTTCACACTGATGCACAGCTACAACTGTTCACCTAACTGACAGCCCAAATAGACCAGTCATGCATTCCAGCAAGCAACTAAAGTCATGCCACTACAACTGACAAACCCTCGTCTTTCATGTCAACATGCACTCTTCTCTCCCGTATTCATTTGGCAGAACCCACCAAATGAAAGGCCCATTCTGCTGCAGCTCTAGACAGGAGCGGAAACGCAGCAGGCAAATCCTATCCTGAAACATTTCATCCAATATCCTTACTGTGAAATTTCCACAGTAACATAATTCTACAGTGATGGACTGACATAGTTCTGGGTGATTCTGTTTCTTATTTTAGGAAGAGGGCTTCACGCTTTGGTAAGGTCCTCCTTGAATGACTATGAAAAAAGGAGCCAGCAAGCAGAAACACAGATAACTTCTCATGATTTTTAATATCTACAGAGATGCATTATTCAACTTGGCCCTATAGAAAATACAAGCTCTGTTTGAGTCTTTCTGGGAGAGGGCACCAGCAGTTCCATACTTTCAATCTACTCTTTGAAAATGCAGGACAAATCTGCTTTCTTGTGTTGCTGCTTCCTGCGAGATGAGTTTTAGTTCATTCTTTATAATGAGTTCTGTGAGTTCACTGGACTGTCACAAGCACACAGAAGGTATTCCCATAACTTTCCTGGGCAGTAAAATCAAGAGAACAAGACATCATTGTAAGGTGGGAGACAGCAGCCAATCTGCATGGTCCGAGGCCCTGAAACGGTTAACATCATGCAGGAAAGAGGAAACATGGCTCATTTACTGCCTCGGTTTAAATCACTGGTAGTGTAAATAATACAAGGAGCAAAGAAAGTTTTGCTTTGTTTTGTTTTTTTTAACGCTTCTTTCTCAGCTATGGAGATCTATAGTAAATGTATATCTGCCAAATGATTCCAGATGATTGGTAACAGAATATTCTGTAACGCAATTTAAAAAAAGTTGAACACAGCAAATGTTGAAAGAATGGGGAGCTGCAAAAACAATGTAGTAAAATGCATTGATTTTACAGTTGGTTTAACAAAAAACATCTAAACATGCAGATAGGAATAACTTGCATAGCATTAAAACTTTGATCCAAATGTTTTTATACAGAACAACAACCATTTATTCTGACCCTATGAGTTATATCATAAAATTGATGCTAAATACTGGCTCCGAAAGCAGAACAGAGCTGGACTCCTTGACTTTGGTTGCATAAAACTTTATCCCATTTTCTATTATGGATAGTAATCAACACCCTCTTTACCTCATACTTATTGAGCATAGAAGTAAATTAAAAGACAGCCCTCCATCTTTGACAGCTGTGCAGGCAGAGAAAGTCCTCTGACCCAAAGCCTGTTCATTTCTTCAGAGCTACATTGAGTAGCAGGGGTGTGTTGAGGGGTTGGGCACATTTCTATGAACAAATTGTTGTAAAATTTTGTGCAATTTTATTTTAGTATTGCCCTTTAGTCAGATTCTCATATTTTCTTCTTACTAAATAAGGATAATAATCATTGTCCTATAAAAAAAAATTGTGTTTATTTAATATGCATTCTACCAAGACAAAAATAAAGTAATTAAATGGTTTATATTTGTTTCTGTGGGTCAGCAGTAATATGCTGCTCTGACTCTGAGCTAGCTTATAATGCAAAGGTACAATAATGTTTTGAATAAAATGCGTATTTTTGGGACTATAAAGAGCGCCCATAAGCGTCTTTTCCCTCAAAATAATGCTTGCGCGCCCTATAGTGTGAATTGCGCCCTATATGTTACTTGCGGGCGTTGTTGAGACCACCATGAAGCGTTAAAGGGGAAGTGTGGGCTTGGATTGTGTATAAAGAACAGGTATGTGCTTTATGCAGAACGATGATTGTTGTCTTAACAACCCTGGGAAATGGCAAAGAGACACACCTATGAAGCACAGTTTAAACTGAGAGGCTATCAGCTACGCAAGAGGAACATGGAAATCGAGCAGCTGGATGGATGAGGAGATGATGAAAAGAGTGGCTGAGGGAGGTGTAAGTAAGCAGACCAGGTGGTTTTTCCGCGCATCACCATCGCTGTTAAATCTGCTGACTCCATGCGTGACCATCTCACAGGCGATGTGAAAAACATGGTGAAACTAAATGGAAAAATTTTTGATTGTGCTCGCTGTTATTCGGAGGTCTGACAAAGAAGGACTTCAACCGCTTCGACTTTGCTCCGATTATTGAATGAGCGTTCAAAATAAGGCTGCGGCGGCGTGGGGCGATGGATGACAGCCGGAGACCACAGTTTAGCGAAAAGTGGAAGGCCAGCGCCGGTCAAAGTTACGCCACAGTTTGCTTGGATGGATTGCTGCCGATGCTTGGACTAGCGTGTCTGCTGGCACTGTTGATCCAGCTTTCGCAAAAGCGCTATCTGTTTCAAAGTGACTCTGACAGCGAAGAAGTGGAAATTGGCATGTCTGATTTGGTGCAGCTGTTTAATTCAGAAATAGAGGATGAGGACTTTGATGGGTTTTGATTAATACTTTGTAATAAACACATGAATAAACACAAACATACTCAGTTTTGCTCAGCTCTATTTTTAAATACGCGGTAGGAGTATTTATTTGAACATAGAGGATATGTACCGATTATATAAAACCTGTGCCTTTAATCGGTGCGCCCTTGACCGTGTGTTAGTACAGTGGCCGGCACACATAACTGGAGACTGAAAGCCTTTTTGATGCGATTAGCCTTATGGTGCAGATGAAAATATGGTACATGCCTTCAGCTGGTAAGGATTTATAGATCATCCAGGTCAAAAGTCATTCCAAAAACAATCCACTGGACTTGGCTTCCAAATTTGGCGAAGTGTTTGCGGCCCATCCAGGTAACTTTTCAAATTCGAAATATAATGAATAGCAGTGCGTTCAAGGCTTTATAGAGTGGACCAACAAAGCCTTGGTTTTGGTAACATGGGCTACTGGACGGGTGCCTCAGGATTCAGCATGCTATTTAGGAATGGCGGTCGATTTTGGGTTCTTTATGGCGGCCTGCAATGATCCATACCCGTCTATGTCTCTGAAAGGGGGGTCATTAGAGGGAATTGTTGGTCTGGCTGAATAGGCGGGGTGTTCTGTGCCCTTGCCTTAGCGGGGGTGGGGGACGCAATAATAGCGGCAAAGGAATCAACTCAATTGCCGCATTGTGAGCCCACTCCACTTGAGTCCAGTGGATTGTTTTTTTTACTTTTTTTTTAATTATACATGCATCATTTCTCACTCATATGTACTTAAGTTCTGGAATAAACTCAAGCCTGGTACCATACTGGGACTTTTAAATGTGGACCATTTTGTTCCAAAGTTAACTATTTTATTAGGAGTTCTTTATAATTTGCCTCATAATACTGTATCTCATTTCCAAATAATAGGGTGATCTATCTGTGGATATCTAAACGATGGATCACAGCATGACCAGGAGCCAAACAGGCCAAAAGCTTCTCCTTTCAAGTGAGCATCATTAAGAAAAGATGATTTTGGAAACCCCAAAGTATTTAGAAGAACAAAATGGTGTGAAAATGCTTTATTTTAAACACATTTTGCTTCAATAAGCAGATTCCTTCCTGTGCAGTTAAAGCAATAACATAATCTCTCAACTATTGTAAGCAGATACCTCCCCCACATCAAATATGCCAAGTCTACACTTTTTTTATGATGCGAGGGTATTTTTGGCTTCAGACTCTTACCACCTCTGCTGTTTGCTGTGAGTTCAAACCAAGTTCAGACTTAGTACAAAGTCTGTGTAAATGGTGACTGTAAACCATGTAGGTATTGTATTGCACACTGTGGTCCAAATGGTTATTAGTTATTCATTTTCCCATAGAAAATATACCTCTGAACGTTTTAGCACATAGATTAATGTAATCTTGAGTCTGCACATATAACCACTCACTGCTTAATTCTAGTATTACAGTATGAATATGAATCCTATCCGCCTTAGAAATTGGCAGATTACCATTCTTGGTGTTGACCTATGTTAAACATTCTAGGTATGGTGTTTTTTTTATTTCTATATTTGCTGTAGCAACTATGCCACTTAAAGTTGTAAATAGTGACATAACTCGATATTTTATTCACTAACTATTCTGTTATTTATCTTAATTATTTTTGCATGTTAAAACTGACGTGCAATTGTGTTTGTTTGCACGATCATTGGTTTGAATCCATTTTAGAACTACTTCCGTCTTTGAGAAAACTGAACAAGATACTTGATAGAGGCAGGACAAAAAATAAAACATGCAATGTTATTATATGTACAGCTTGGTATCGTGTTCCGTTTACATTTTTAAATTGCATATCGAATTTGCAGTTTCTCTTGTGTCAGGTTCATTTAGTTTATTTTGTTTCAAAGCATCAAATTACAAAAAAGTCATCAAGTATTTATGATGTTGCAATTTAAATTATGCTGTTTCAGTTAGATTAATAAATATATCACTGAGCTGAAATTCTATTTCTGTCCAATTGGTTGCTGGTATTACATTTTATAACCAAATATTTCTCAGAAATGTATGAGGGGAAATAAATATAACATTTTTATTTCTTATTTCTAGATATGTTAGGATATTCAAAAAGCATAAAGTAGTCACCTACTCTATGCTTCATCATCAGCAGTAAACTTGCTTCTTTAATATAAGTAAGGACTACTAATTCAAACTAAAATCTTATGTTCCGTTGGCTAGAGAGAGAGGAAATGGGAGAAGAGTAGAAGGCATGGAAAGTTGTGCTGTATGTATATTTACTTCTCATAGAGATTCATAGAGATTGCAGATTTCTATGCTGTTTTTGTGTATTTTTTCTTTTGAAGATGTACTTTACTTTGATGTGAGGGATGCAGGTGACTACTAATGGTTCAGACTGAGCTAAAAGCTACATACCTTAAAATATACCGACGTGTATTCTGCTACTAATGCAAATGCGATTGTTTTTGGTTATTTTTCACCTAACCATCATCAACATTAAACCATTTAAAAGAAAAATGTGAAATTTTTTTTTCTAACCATCTAGACCTTCCAAAGATCCCTGTGGTTAAAATTCATGCTTTGAAAAGCTCAGAACTTCTTATTAATAATTGAAGCATAGAGGAACCGTGACTGACCATAGGCAAAGGGTATTATACAGAAAAGGAACATGACTACGTGTCAGAGTCAAAGAAGAGACATAAAAGGCCAAAAAAAAAAGTAAAGCATTAAGCTTTTCTCATGAGCAATAATAAAGTCTGAACTGGTCAATAACAAGGTCAAAGTAGTTTAACAAACTTGTGTCCAAATATGTTTAATTTCCAAATTAGTTTGCCTTTAGTGAAGTGGGAAACTGAATTTCTTACCACTGACATGTTTGAACAGTTTAATAGAAAATTACTTGATGCCAGCAGAACGTTTCAAGTTTCCCATTTAATCAGAAAGGACTTCTGATGAAGACCTTGCAAATCCCCAGAGGCAGAAAAAGGAAAGGTTGCAAAGGTAGGTGTGCATTTTATCTGAAGCTTTTACAGTTAAGAAATAGCTTTAATTCTACAAGGTTTTGAAAAAAACTGTGATAACTATGCTGTTTTCCAATCATTTTCAAATTTTAACTCTTAAGCTATGTGACAGGTTCTCCCCCATTTGTGTTTAAGACCATAAGCTTTAAAGGAGTCATAATTCGGGGCTGTAAGGTTACAGGTTCGATTCCCAGCCTTTTTGCATGGAGTATGCATGTTCTCCTTTTGCATGCATGGGTTCTCTACAGGTACTGCAGCTTCCTACTACAATCCAAAATAATAAATGTTAGGTTCATTGACTTCTTCAAATTTGACTTAGGGGTGAGTGAGGTGGTATGTCTTTGTATGTCTCCCTGTTTCCCTGGAACCGACTGGTGACCTGTCCAGGGTGTAACCCGCCTTTCATAGACTGGTGGAGATAGACTCTGGACCCACCATAAGTGGAAAAAAATGGCTGGACTCATAATTTGGTATTTTGCATAGACAATCGTCCTGAAATTGTCTCTAAATTTATGTGCAGTCATTTTAAGGAGATTTCCAATTTGTATTTTTATTTTTTATAAAGCATATTTGGACACCTTATAATACCCTTGTTTTCTCGTAAGTGTAAGCAGGACTAAAATTTAATTGATTACATTTTAGTCCCAAGTTGGAACCCCAAGTTAGGAAAGAACTAGGACCAGGAACATGGATTATATGTCTTAGTAACTGGCCTTAGGAGAAAAAGTGGCCTCAGTGGTAATTGTTTAAAGGCATTAAATGCGCCATTTTGATATTGATGGTTAGGCTCCTAAAGGCAATGCAGTATGCAGAGCTGAACTGTCATAGTTCTGTCATTATTAGAAATAAAATTTTCTAAATCTTCTGTTCAAAACAAAATACTGAGTGCCATATAACTATATCTATCTATCTCTATATCTATATCTATATATATGTATGTGTGTGTATATTTCTTCTAACCATATCTACTGGAAGAAATTGTGCTAAAAATCACAGGCTGCTATAGAAGTAGTATTTCAGTGAAATTGCATTAAATATCAGGGATTTCTAAAAAAAAAAAAAAAATACACTATTATAGTTTATATTCCAATGATTGAATAACCCAAATAGTTGGATTAACAACAATAAATGTTTTGTGCTCATATAACTATTCAATAATTGACAAAAAAGGGTTTTTTGAATTGAAAAGGTGGTTTATTTTGTCAGTATATGGTTTTAAATTTAAATGAAAATAATTGCGGGACAATTATATGTAAACCCTGTAATTAACTGGAACAAATAATGTTAATAGCATCCCACCACTACTTTTAAAATAAGACGGTTGAAGTTCTGCATTATAACTCTTTTTTATTTCCTGTGTTCGAATTTCTCGGCCCTGAAACCAGATTAATGAAAGTGAAACAAAGAAAAGCTAACCATCATTTAACAAATGCTTGTAAAGTATTTTCTCCTAATAACACCTCTAATGATATTTAGCAAAGAATTAAAACACATTTTCTAAAAAGTGGGCTATATACACGAATGGGTGTGTTCTACTGCACTTGCAGAGCATTCAATCCTCATTGCTCATTATTACCTTCACCCCCACCCTTGTGGCATAGATATGCTGGGCTGAGTCATTGTCTCAGGTGAAGTCAAGCAGAACACACGGTTGCCCTCCCTGGCCCCTCAAAGCACCATCTTTCCACACACTCACACATAGAGACACAAACAACCCCTCACCTCATCACTGCTCCACTCCAGGGACTCCTTTTATTTTGCTCCGTCTGCTTCTGGGATCGCATTGTGTATCTGTCTGGCGCCTCGCCTCCTGCCACCAGCAGCCATGCTGTGGGGTAGGGCAGGGGGGTGCTGGACTTTTTATTATTTTTTTATTGTTTATGACATCTTACTGTAATCACTAATTCATCTGAACCAGGCAAAACCTGGAACAGTAGGCAGGGTGCAGACATAAGTAAGGTGTCTCCAGAGCTCAACAGCACCTTCTGCCATCAGCCCCACCTCCTTAATTATTCCCCTTCATAACGATCTCCTACATCTGCCTTTTCTTCTGGACTAAAAAATGCAGATGTACCTTAACAAATCATAATATGCCTGAAAAGAAAATTTTACTTCAGCTTTAAAATATAAAAGTAAGACAGAGAGTTATATAATTACAAAAAAATATATAAAATGGTTTTCTTTTGGAAATTTGACTTTGATCAGATGAAAACCAAAACTCAACTGTATAAGTCCAATGCTTATTATTTTTAACCTGGGTTTAGACTTCTTGGAGGACATAGGGACCCCCCATTTCATCATTCTGCTTCATTCTATCATATTCTCACTCTGCAGAATCTATTAGTTCAATCTCCTAACGTTCTGCTCTCTCTGCTTTCTCATAGTAGCTTCATCTGGTCTGTTCCTGTTTGGCTTTATCAGACCCTGGAGAGAAATATCAGCTGTTTATAGATGCTAGAGTTCGGCCTGTTTTCAGTGTGAGGGTCCTGTTTCTCTGACGGTGACTACCAGCGATGATAGCTCACTTCATCTCTGGCATGGCAGGCTGGCACAAGTGCTCGTCTGCCACAACTGTGTGTTTCCTGGGCGGGGCACCCTTTTGCAACTGCTTTTTGTGTCTCTGCTATGCTCCTTGTAGACGGTCGGCCTCCAGCAGATGGCGCTCACACTGGCTGTGGTTCTGCTGGGTTTCTTCCTAGCCTTGTTAAAGGGAGTTTTAAACTAGTTCTCTTTCTAAGCATGCTTAGTGTGAGGGATTGTATTTTAGTCAATGAGGTCAATGCAATCAGCTGGTTTTCCTTAGATATAACACTTTTGAATCAATTTGACTGTTTGATCTATGGTTGAACTGTAAAGTGCCTTTGAGATGACATGTGTTTGTGAATTTGGCTATATAAATAAACTGAATTGGATGCGATGTCATCTCTAGTTAAAAAAGGGTTAAAACAAAGGATAATGTAGGAGTAACCCCACCAGCTCCCACCCACCCACCCACCCAGCCCCATTAACATGCTTGGATAAAGCAGTCTGAAATGACAGCCTCTTTAGTAAAAACCGCTGGTGGCTCATTCTCCATGTCAATGGCTGCTGGACACAGTTTGGTCATCCGTCTTTAGCCCAATTGTTTTTCCTTATCCAAACCACTTTCCTGCATATTTGAGGTATTTTCCCTGCTGCCACAAACCTGACTGAAATTAATAGGTGATTAAAAGGCCTCTACTAAAATTGATGGCATTCTCAGAAGTAAAGTTAACCCATCAAATTAGCTGTCCTGGAGCACAGACACGTCTCAAACCTAAGTCACAGTACAGGGCCTGAGTTAAGAAACACTTGTTTGAGCAATAAAATAACATTTTAGTGGGAGAAACCTGTGCCTTTGTTCCTTTCCATTACTCAGCTGAGGTAAGATTTCACTTTTCCCAGAAACTACATGTATAGTTTGGTGTAGTTTGTGTTGTAACATAAAGTTATCTTTTATATTGTTTTTATAGAGCCTCGTTGAATGTGGCCATAGTCTGTGGGGTCTGTTGAGGCTGACTCCACCCGGATTAGGGTTACAGTTCAGTAGAGCCTTTCTAAAGTTCCACTGATCAATATTTTTAATAGATCAAATGACTAAAAGGGTTAGCTCATGCTGCCAAACACAGCTCCCCCATCAAGCCTCTAACCCTTTGACCCATTTAAAACAGGAATCTGTACAGTGAAGTATTTTTTTACATAAACTTTTACAATAATGTTTCCCAATAACATTTAACCCTAAAAAGTATAACAAAGGCATGCCTCCCTTCCCATGCAGTCCATGTTTTATGAAAAATGTTTTAATGTTTCTACCAAAAACTCGTAGTAATTTCATATCTTTATGAACATATTTGCTTTTTTAAATTTCAAAAGTTATGTTTGACTTTGAATGACTGTCACAGCAACTCTAAAAAGAAAGGGAACACAGACTTCCTGCAAATATCATCTCCAGCCGAGTGGGTTGACATCAGTTGGTGTCAGGTCAGTAAGCAGCTTACTGTCACCCTCTGGGTCCCCTCCTTACTTTTCCCATTTAGTTTTTCAAAAGCAAAGATCATTCAGACATTTCAGTGACAAGACACTCCAGAGTCTCTGATGAGGAAAAGATGTGGCATGGACAGATTACCACAGCTTTTCAGGCAAGAGCCTACAACCTTTTTGAAAACGAAACATGAACTGGGTAAGGACGGTACATTTAAAAAGAAGCCCTGCAGTTTTTTCCCCAACTTCTCACTTTCCTTTGTTTTACTATGTATGCTTCAGTTTGTGTCTAAACCACGTTAAAACATTTGTTTTAAATCAATAAGCATATTCAGACAGAAACTGTCCAAATATGCCTGCAGAAATAGACATCGGTACTTGCTGCATTTTTAAAGACAAAACACTGCCAAGGAGACTAAAATTACAACACGTGGTTGGATAAACAATGTTTCGCGTTCATCTTGAATTTCTGTAGATAAAAGTAAGATGTAATAGATTTTAGATGTAGGCCTAAAAATCATAGATATAAGCAGGCTGACAGAAGCACTCTGCTCCAGAACTCCACATCAACATTAGATGCTTCAGGAGGGCATTTATCCAAAACACAAAGCCCATGTGATCACAACGACCATAGCCAATTGCAAAACTTGTCATGCACAAGTTTCTTCTCATTGATCCATTTTTATTTCATTCAGTTGTAGAATATTCTTCTGTGGTAATAAGTGGGTCCGTTGTATTCATACCTATGGCTGCTGACTATGGTTCTCTTCTTAAGTCCAGTCACTTGCTCAAGCCTCTTCTAATGCTAGGTTCACACCAAAAGCAGCAAAGGCAGCAGGAGCAGCTAGTTTACATGCAAAGTCCATAGTTGACGCACATCAAGGCGCAGCAAAATGCCCCACAGCGCGTTTTGAGCAGCAGGAGCAGTGCGTGCCACATCAACCAATCAGAGAAGCTGATCTGGGAGCTGGCAGGGAGACAGGCAGCCCTGCTGATGCAGATCACTGGGATCACTCCCCTGAAAAAGTTTATTAACACCTAAATTGACATAAAATGCCGAAATCTGCCGGCAAAACGTGCTTGTTTTTATTATCCTGGTGCCTGCAGTTTGGTTTAAGTAAATGAAAACCGCTTTCCAGCCATCGCGGCAAACCGCGAAGAGGCAACCGGGCCAGAGGCTGCTGTTGAATAGGATTCCTAGTGACAGAGCACCATCGGTATGTGGGGGTCTGAGCGGCTATGACAGCGAAATAATAATGAACTGATTGTACAGATCAAGTTTTCAAAGTGGATTTTCACACTTAAAAACATATTAAAACTACTTTATTCCCACTGATCACAGCTTGGCGGCGGCTGCCAAAATTTGTTACAGAGCAAAGAAAGGATAGCCGGTCTCTCCAGCTGCTCGAAAGGCGCGCGCTTTGCTGCTCCGGCTGGAAACTGCTCCGGCTTTGCTGCTCGCGGCTTTGCTGCTCCGGCGCTTTTGCTGCTCCCACTCCAGCTCATCAAGGAACTAAACTTGTACAAGCATCAAAAATGAAGCGGCGCAGCGCGTTTTTGCTGCTCACAACTGCTTTAGGTGTGAACGTAGCATTACATTCTACATTGCCTAAACGGTAACTAAAGTATGTAAGAATTGTGCTGATATATTGCATCAGGTCAATATCGGTATAGGCCAATACTTCGCAGGTCATTCATCTCTGCTGCCACCAGACTCTACAATGAAACACTACAATGGCAATAACTTGTTTAATACCCTGTTTCCTTTATATTTGACTCCCAGTGCAATAACATAACATTAACTATATATATCCCATGCACCTTTTTCTTCCTTTGGCACCTTCTTGCTCTCTTTTTGACTGTTTGAGCAGATGAAATGCATACATTTCTCCACTGTGAGATCACTCAATCAATCAATCAACCAACCAAAGCAATATCAGTATCTTATCAGAAATTAAAGAGCTGTATCAGGATAACCCTAATTACAACTACACAGATTGGTTAGTTTTTCATCTGGATACATCAATAGATAATTGGAATATTGGATTTTACACATAATTTGGTTAATATTTCCTAATGTAAAAACTTATTTTATGAATTTATCTTATAGCAATAAGTTTTACTGTTTTATTCTTTGGAGATTTTGACTCTAAACTACCTACATTACAAAAAACATATATAAGAAAAGTAGCTTACCATTTGGATTTAAAAAGATAGTTATGATCTTGATTTTTGTCCTTGTAATTCTAACCCCTGTCTATTGTTTTTTAATTGTGTCAAATCAAAGTGTCTTTTAGCGATTTCTTACAAAGACACTACAGCTATTCCTAACATCTCCAGCTAAGGAGGCCTGTGTTAAAAGAGGAAGATTCATGTTCTATGTTACAGATCTATGTTTTTATTTTCACACTATTTTAAATTTCTGAGCAAAGCTATCAAATCTAAAATTTCAAATTCATTTATATAGAAATAAATATAGAAATTTATGAAGTGTTTGTTTATACAGACATTTATATGATTAATTGAAATTCAACAAGTGCACTGAAAACTGATGGTGCCCCTTCAGTCAGCTTATTGCCTCTTTTTAGTTTGGTCAGAGATCAAATATTTACTTAATATAGTTTAAAGCAAAAGCTCTCCTTTTTTATTATTGGTCCCAATATGGTAAGCATCAGGGGTATACAAAACACATTATATTTACTCACCGAGATCCAACAGAAATCAAGCTATTTTGGTCATGTGGGTGAAACTGAAGCAAAAAAGTCAAAAGAGGTAGGGATGCCGCATAATCGGCCCCTATACGGTGTCGACCTTAAAACTGAATATGGACATGACCCACCCACCGATATTTAACTTTGATATTTGATCAACTTCTGAGTTTCTAAAGTCTAAAAAAAAAAAAAATACTTCTTCTTCCTCAAAAACTTCTTTTTTGCAAGACTTAAAACTTCTAAAGACAAGGGAAAAATATTGATACATTAAAAAATATCACAATATATCTTCATATGCTGATATATTGCCATTTAAAAACACCATATCAATCTCTTTTTACTAATGAAACGTTGATATATGTCGTTTATGCTACAAAATCCCCCTCGAAAATTCACAAAATTTTGCCGCTTATTTTTTATATGTTGATATATTGGCCAACGGTGTCGATCTATTTTACTAACAAAATCTCACAAGAATTTGCAAAATATCACGAGAGTTTGTAACAGAACGATGAAATTTTACGAGATTTTGAAAGTAAAATAGATCGATACCGCGTTTTTAAAAATCTGTTTGATATCAGCATATGAAAATATATTTGAGTATATTATTTTTCAAAGTGTCAGAAATGGATAACAAAACTGCTATTTTCAATGACTACTTGTTTTTGTCCAGCTTTAATATCGGTATCGATATCGGTTATCGGCTATATGAGTTTTAAAAATCCCAATATCGTGCATCCCTAAAAAGAATCAATCGTCTCATCAATCTCTCTTTCACAACTGAAAATATCAGTTTGGAAAAGACTCAGCAGGTTGATGAAGGTTATGCAGATGTCTGTTCAGCAACGTCCTTTCTTTCCCAAATGGGTGTCATGCTCAGAGCACTTTTATAAGGTGCAGAAACGTTCAGGAGAAAGTCCTAAATTCCCAGAGAGTGGTCTGGAAGCTGGCTACTGTGGCAGAAGCCTAAGGGCCGGAGTTAATTTGTTCCACTCGGTCAGCTGCGCTACTTAAGTTGTCATTTGATTTTTACTGCATTTACTGATGCGCGGTGCAGAATGAAACAAAAAAGGAAACTCGACACCTTCACAATGGAACAAGTAAAGAGGACTTTAACACAAAAACTAACTTTAAAAGTCAAAGAAAAGCTTAAGTGCTATGAAATCTCAATTCAGTAATACAAGTATGACATTTTCTATGTTGGGATGATGTGATTAATGTATGCAATTTATTAGTTATTAAAATATATTTAGCCATTTATACAGTGTAACCATACATAGATTAGAACTTTAAGCTCTAAATACTTAAAAACTATTCTGACGGTGAAGCCTAATCATGTGTACTTTCCCTCACAATTAAGGATCAGATGAAACCTTATACACCGAGTCACTTTTCCTTTACAGACTGCTTATCCAGTACTTCATTAGGGGCAAATTTTGCCTCACTACCTTTAAACAACTGCTGAGGATTAGGTCATTATTACTGATATTCAAACACTTCCTTTAAGATCCTTTTTCGTACACACTAGTTTGCTGCTTAGCATGGCTAACGTTAGCACATCTACTAACTTCAGACATTCAGACAGGCTGTGTCTGAACGTCCACCCTAACCCCTACATAGGCCACCATATATTAGTTACGCCATTTTATTTAAGTGCCGAATGTAGAATTGATGAAAATGTAGTGAACTCAAAATTTCTCACAATGCAGCATGAAAAGTAGTGTAGATCGATGGTTACTAAACAGGCAGATATATCCCAGAATGCTTTGCAAGAGCTCTCCCCACAAAGCATCATGGGAGTTTTTTGGGGGGAGAGAGTGACAAAGTCAGATGCGAAACATCTAACAAGGTTCTGATCCGATTCATGTAATCACAGACTCCTAATTTTTTTTTTCTCTTTTCAAACACAGCAGTATATACTGTTAAGTCATCAGGACAAAACCGAACCAGTCAAATAAAGATTTTAAACCTGCTAACAAAAAGGTTTTGGCATAAGTCCCATATTGACACCAAGACTTTTATGTATACAGGCTAAAACTAAACCAGCTCATTTAACACCTCATGTACAGAATGAAATATCAGGTGATAATCTACAAGTTGCAATTTTCTTCATAACAACCAAACATCAGGAAATAAAATAAGAAAACTTCAGATTCTGAAATCTAACAGGATGCAAGGTTCATTATTTCTGAGCAGCAGCGCCCCATTACATCAATCTCTCGCAGAAAAGCATTTCTGTCAAACCAAATGATAATGAAACTCATGTGAATTTGTTTTTTTCCACATTCTCATTATGAAATTCTCTGCTTGAGTAATGACTGTACCAAAAACAAGTCAGCAGGATTCATTACTACCAAAGAACAGGAGAAAAAAAAAAAACAAATCTCTGCATCCAGAAATCTAAGCAGCTCTGATCAGACAATAGGAGACCAGAGAACAGACAGCAGCAGGGAGCATACTGAGAAAAATTGTATTACCAGACTGATAGCTGATGTGGCATAAATTCCATGTGGGTTAATTAAGTTCTAAATTAGACTGTGATCCGACTTTTTACTGCACGCCAACTGGGATTCAAGCTGCAGCATCTTAGCACTGCATCAAATCTAACTGTGCAGCGTTCCAAACATAGACAAAGCGGCCCCTCCACCCATAGTGACGAAGAGGACAGTGATTAATGAGGCCACACTGGTGGAGAGTGGCTCCCTTATACACCACCTCCACTCCACTCCCTACTTTAGGACTAAGTGTCAACAAGTTACTAATGATTGTCGAGATGTCCTCTGTTGAAATTTTTTCCCTAAAACATCACTTTCCTAAGGATGCATATATGCGGCCTTCCTGCATGATTTGAAGAAAACTGGCTGGCAAATATTGTCAATTCCACTATAACTGCTATTCATCTAAATTAGCAAATATGTTAGACTTCCAAATTTTTGACTGGTTGGTATCATGTAAAAAAGATAATCGTCTAAAAAATATAATATGCACGCTTGAATATATACACCCTACTATATAGGGGGTGTGCAAAATAATCGTCATGATGATGCATCGCGGATTCTAATTTTCGCGGATACCCACTTCATCGCATTCTTTTTGACGCCAAGTATCGACATTATTATTAATTTTAAAATTTACAAATAAAATTGCATGAATGGTTGGCGAACACATCAGCCAAAAACAAGGGTGTACATACAACTTCCAGTCCGGTGGGATGTCGCACAACGGATGGTTGGCGTCACGCTAATTTTGTGTCTAAGCATTTCGCTATATCGCTGGGATACGTGGCAGCAGGAGTCATTCAAAACAAAGTCAAAACATGGAGTGAGATTGAAGAACTTCGTCCGGCTCCATCACATTTCAAATCCGATGTTTGGAAGCATTTTGGTTTTAAAAACAAAGGTAAAAAATGAAGTTGATATATTGTTACAGTAATATTTGTTTTCATGGCAATACCTCCAAAAGTCATTATTTCAATAAATTTACAGCTATGTAATTGAATGCAGTTGCTTTCAGTTATTTATCAATTGGAAGACACTACCCAGATCATACTCAAGGCAACAGCTTTCTACTGGTAATGGCTGTATTTTTTTGTAACAGTGTTTAGTAAAAATATTTGCAATGCATCGCATGGGATTCAAGTATCGTGATACATCGTGATAGTAATCTGCACCGTGGCTTCCAGCAACGCGTGATCTCGAATCGAATCGTGACTTCTTTGGCAATACCCACCCCTACTACTATATAAACTTTTCTTTCTGACCATTCATTACAGAGTTGCTTAGTGATGTGCTACGTTTCTATATTTAGCTTTTAGTTATGTTCTTTTTTTGTAACATAAAATCTAATTTACCAAGTGCCTAAAAAAAGCAGAATTAGACAGGTGAAATTTGTGCAGGTGCTTTGTCAGATGAGCATACCCGGTCAGACCAGGGTATCTATAGTCAATACCCATTTAACCCTTTAGTTTTGTATGAAAAATACCGCAAACGGTGTGCAATTCTGACTTTTTTTTCAGAATTTTGAATGAATTCTGAGAGCGGACAAACATGTTAGCATCAAGCCTTAGCCATGACTGTTTTAATCACCTTCTGCTCTTCCATTAAGGAAATATCATCATCAGGGTCCCCTCAGGCACGTAAAAAGTCATCATTTTCCACCAACGTGTTACTGGCCCTCCAAAACAACTCACATCTTTGTCAGGGAAGCTGAGTGCTCCACATCTCTTCCTTTATGTTGCCCATCTATATTAAGATCCATAATTCTGAGATTAAAGTTAAAATTGTAACTTTTTTCCTATATTAAACTGAAATATAAAAAAGAAATCAGTTAATTTTTTTTTTTCAGTGGCCCTAATCATCTTCCGTATTTTAGTCATGTACAAAAAAACTATTTGATTTCTTAATTTATGGTGTTTATTGAAGCGTATGGCGATCTCACCTCAAATAGTTTTTTGTTTTTTTGTAAATGACACACGCATTGATTTGGTTTAAAGTTTATTTTTCAAACAAAAGTAAAGGGATAAACGCAAATCTGACATCCAATACGCATGTGTAATGACTATGGGCAGCCTGGTCTGATGAGGTATGCTCATCTGACAGAACACAGGCATTATATTCTCAGCAGATTTGTGCATTACCATAAATAAATAAGGAAACACCTGATTTGCACAATACTTGGTTTAAAAAAAACACATATTTTAATGCAAAATTCAAAAAAGAGAAAAAGATTTTTTGTTAGCATGAAAAAAGACTAAACATGACTAGGAACAAGTGTTTTGCATACTAAGTTTATAGTGGATTTGTTTTCTGTATGAATTATATTTGAAATCATTTTCTTTTCATGGACATTCTAAATTATACAGGTATATTTGTAAGATGAATGACAGTGAGTTTATTTACGGATTCAACCTCCTCTTTATTTCAATCCAGTAGTTATTTACAACAAACACAATAAAAAGAACAAAGTAACTGTTATAGATGTATAAATGGATTACAAGATTACGGCCATCTATGCATTAAAGTATCTATCCTACAGCTCCTGACAGAAGCAGGACTGCCACTGGTTTCAACATAGCACCAGCTCTTAGGGATAGAACTTGACTTCTGAAATAAGAACAGAAACATAGGTACTGGTTTAGAACCAGTTAAATAACACTAAATGCGTTACACTGATGTTTGATCATCTTTTCCCCTAATTGTTTGCTTATTTTAAATTAAAATTGGCCATAGATTTAGGTCTGATAAGCCTCAGTGTTGGACTTCAGATAGACTTGTTACATGTCCAGGATGTCCTCTTCTTTCAGCCACATGCCAGCGGGGGATAAGCTCCAGGCCCCTAATTTCTCACAGAATAGACTAGGGGAAGAAAAAAGGCTAGATCAATTCTCAATCTGGCAACCACGACGGATTAAGATTTGTAAAAGGGAACTTGCTTTAGTGGTTTCAGCACTGCTGACGAGTTTAATGCTTTCTATAGACAACTGATATTTCAATATAATTTCTCTAAGCTTCAATTTACAACTTATATTAAATTTAAAAACACTTCATGTAGAACAACAAACTATTCAGGTTGTATCAAAATGTCTGGTAATAGTTTATCCAGCTTTATATCTTAAAAAAGAAGGGGAAAAAAAAGAGTCAGCAGGAATCTTATAAATTTCTTTCCCTCCACTCTGTTGCTCCTTGATGCCACTGATCGAACTGGAATGTCCCTGTTTAAACACAGCTGCATCAATGGGCTTTTATCACGCTGCAGGCCCCCGCCCGGCTCCTTCCACCCCTACTGGTACAAAGATATGCACAGCTGCTGCCCTGTTGCCCAGAAACTGAATGCAATTTAAGAGACACCCCCCCCACCTCTGATTCTAAAAAACAAGATAGTGTTACAGGAAGCATTGTTAACAGCCCAAACTTAATTCTCCATTTCCACAGCAGGCACTCTATACCTTACCCATATGTCGATTTTATGGGGCCCATCTTCATAATGAGAGTTCAAATATCTTTGAAATTTGGAGGATGGGATGAAAAGAATCACATAATTGCACAATTTACTACACAAGCCCCTCCCTACTATTGAATTTTAGGTATCAGTTTTCCATCGCCACAGATTGACCTACGCCTCGGTTCAATCAATGCATACCCAATTCTGGGGGTCATTTCAAGAAAAAGAATGTGTTATCAGATACGGCTAATTTAGTTTGAGATCCTCACGGAGGAACCTTAACAGACCTTTGTTTCAGTTTGAAGCCAGAAGCAGATAGAAGAAAGCATCTTGTCGATTTTTAAGCTAAATTACTTTCAATCCCCAATTTGGAAGAGAAGAAAATGATATCTAGACTCTAGATATCTATTTATTTTTGTTCATTTTCTGTTATATTATAAAGTGAACAAAGCAATTTAATCCATCAGATCAGAAAAGCATTAGTATGGCCACAGATTTACACTCAGTGGCCAATTGATTATGCATACCTCATTTAGATGTCGTGATGATTGAATGGCTATGCTCTACTTTTTTATCTATTAATAAATTATTTATAGGGCCAATAAAGAACAAACTGAAGCTCAGGGCAAATGATAAATTATAGATATTTTTTTATTTCTAATCTTTTTTTTCCCCTCACATTAACAAAAACTAGAATGAAATAAAAGGCCAATAAAAAGAAGCAAAATGACAATTGTTTAACTATGCTATAGCTTTAATTTTTTTAAAATAAAAAAATATCAAATAATGTGCGTATTATAACTGCTGTTTGCTTTAGTCTGTCTCATCAAGCACCATTTCTGATAAAACAGTGATAAAACAGTGGCTGAAACAGTCATATAACGATGGGTTTGTTTGTTTTCCTTTTTGGTTTTCAGCTAATGTTGACTTATCTCATTAAACCAGTCTACTACTTCTGAGTAGAGACTGACATTTTTTCGAGGAATCCCACGGGTCCGCGGGGTTCCCGATGGGATTCCGATGGGATGGGGAGTCAGTATTAGTAGCGATCCGCGTGATTGGGGACGGTACAGGATTAAACATTAATCGGGAGCAGATGGGAGGCGAGGGAGCAAACCAATAGTAACTAAAAAAACTAGGATCGATGCCAAAAATAAAAAAAAATAGAGCGAAAAAAATCCAGTACTGGTGCCGCCATTTTGTAGTTTTTCCTTGAAGCCTACACTATAACGAAAGTAAAAAAACTACACGACCCAAAACCAACAGTGCTTCCGCTCTGAGTTTTTTTCACCCATGCTCAAAAGAAATTCAGATTCAATGTATTGGCAGAAATCTTATCTGGTGCAGGAGCGGGAGTCATTCTGAATGAGAGCGAGATGGGAGTGGGATGGGAGTGGGAGTAATTTCACCAGGAGTGGGACGGGACAGGATTTAGATTTTTACTCTGGCCGGGATTGGGACGGGACACAATTTTTTCAGTCTCTACTTCTGAGGTCAGCAAAGCATCCCAACAAGAGCTGCTAGTCACTTTACTGAATCTGACCCAAAAATGGGTCCGAGAAATTTTGAAGATTATTTTTAGGCATTTATTTTTGCTATTTCTGAAAGTTGGCAGACAGGAAATGGAATTAGAAGGAGGGGGAAGAAATGTGGCAAAGGTCACAAGGCCAAAAATCGAACCTTTGACAGCTACATCGAGGACCAGAGCCTCCATAGATGGGACGCATGCTTAATCTCTGCCAAAACCTTTAGAATTTTAAATCTGCAAAAGGGTCTCAACAGGAGCTGAAATAAAAGACTGATTAAGTGTTTGCAACTATGCAAGAACAAAAAAATTATCTTGTTCTTGCTGGGAATGTGTTGGCGCCAAAAAGATGCATGGGGAGGGCTTTTTCCAACATCATCTCCAAAGAAGGTGATGCTGCACATCAGAGTTCTCACACAGACAGCAGATCGGAGCTGTGCTGATATTAACTCTTCTTTATGTGCATCCTGACTTCCCCCATTAAAAAAAAACGATAAGAATATTTCTATTTTCAGACACATGATTTAACTTGGGGTATTCTGCTTGATAAGAAAAAAACAAGTTCTCTAAATATGTAAAATGTGCTTGTGTGCAACCTCTTAGATTAGTATGTCAAATTTATTTAGGTGTGGAAACATTTAATGGCAGCTTATGAGCTGCAGGACAATACAATCTTTTCCAGATGAGTAAACAGATTAGTGTAACCCCAACCACTAACATTTTGGGGAATTTATTCCTTTTTCTCCCAGCTGGAGACTGGATGATTAAAAAAAAAATCTTGAATTTTTTCATTGTTAAATTGAGTTTATTTTTTATTGCTGCCCTAATAGTGTAGCACCACCACTCTGAATCCTTGAAAGCGGGTAAAAATATAAATGCAAAAGGGTTCCTAGGGTTCTCCCTTATTAACCTGACAGGTATTTTATATTCTGTATAGTTTGAAGCCTTTTCTGCAAGAGGGAGCTGCCATTTAAAGCCCCCTGAGGCACAGAAGCCAATGGGCTAGTAAGAAGAGCCATATCTCTGAATGAACTAATTAAGCTCCTCAATGTCCTCTGCAAAGCTGTGCCCTGAGATTGTTCTCTGCAACAGTAGTAATGAGAAAGAGGGAGAATAAGTAGTAAAAACATGAGAGGAAAGAAACAGGTGGGGGTTGGGCTGATCTCCTTGGATGTGTGAGGAGTGTGTTCTCTTCATAAAGAAAATAGAAGCAGGGCTTCGGCCTCTTTCCGTTCACGTCCTGCTACAGTTGGATATCTAAAGGCCACATTTGCTTGTCTTTGTTTCTTCACCGTCAGCTCATTAAAGTCTCCAAACAATGAGAGATGTCCTCTCTAATGAGCAAATGCTTCTGTAAAGAGGGCTCTGTCCTTGGGAAGCTGCCATGTTAGCCAACCGCTCTGATGCATCTCAGGGCTAACAACCAACTCGTTTGTCCCCTCAATCTCATTGTGTTGTCCTTCCCCTCTTTTTCAAAATTTCCCATGAAAATTATCGTCTACCAGAGCTCCCTTGTGCTAACGTACAACACATTTATCCAGAAAGGAATATCTAAGAGATCTCAGCTCGACCCTCCAGAGATTCATTAACAGAGGCAGAGTCAACAAAGTCCTTGAGGGTTTCCATGACACAGGGTGGTTAACTAAGTGATCTGCTTGGCTAACTGCAGTATGCAGTGGAGCTGAATGAGGCAGCAGCCAAAATCAACACTTAGCTTTTAACCGTTTTAACGGGAAGGTTTTTCACTAAAAAAAATAGTGTTTGGAAGATCAGGTCATGGTGTGTTTTCAGTTGTACCTTCAAACAGTCAGAATGTCAGAGGCTGATAAGTCATCTGCTTAAGTCACCATATTGAAGAACACTTTTAGGGGCCTTTTTTAAAATCGCCGTTTAGGAGAAGAAACAAAATTATAGTAAAACAATGTCAAAGAATGTAGAGAGAAATGCCATATGTAGACAGGAGTCTAAATTAGGGGTGTAAATAATAACCGTTTTGTATCAATGCATCAATCCAACAGCCGACGATCCGATGCATCGACACGTCCGCAAGAGAATCCATTCATGTTTTTTTTTTTTCCTCCGGTCCATTTTTATCCATTTACTCTTGGGTGTAATTCTCCCTTCCGTGCTGCAGTGGCGCTAAACCTATACTTTGCCCTCCTACCGTGCTTCCTGGTTATACTCTTACAGCAGTGTATTGCAGTGAGCTTGATGCAGACATTTTTGATTTATGCTCAATATTGAAGCGTGGTCTGAGCTACACACTGGGGGTCTAGATACCGGCTTGGGCGGCCGAGGAAGTGTAGGGGCGAAGTTTAGTCCGGCGGCCGGAGGGACATGAGGGCCAAAAAGAGGAGATCCAGGTGGAAAAAAAGGGTCCCAGCGTTCTGCAGCGCACCTGCGCTCTTCTAGCTGGTCAAACTTCACGAGTTGTTTTCCGCTAATTTCGGTCATAAAAAACAAAACAAGCCGACCTCCTGTCTGCGGCACTGTTTTGCGGTCAGCTACAATTTGGGAGAGGAGCAGCCGAGCGCTCTGTGGAGATAGGCGGGATGTCTGGAGCCGAGGTATTGCATTGCACTCATTAGCTGATTATGTGCAGTATTTTTAGTAGTATCTTTGATGCAACTTCTCTACTTCTGTTATGTTGTTTCTAAAAAAAATGCATAACAATATTACAGCTTTCATTGATTTATTTCAAACTTGAAACTTTGCCTGTAAGGTGTAAAAAGGAAAAAACAATTAATTGAATCGAATCGTATCGTGGTGTATTCTTCAGTATCGAAAATAATCGAATCGTTGGGTCAGGAATCGCCATGATGGATGTGATTTACACCCCTAGTCTAAATAAACATAATGAATAAGTGTAGGGCTAAAACAATTCATCGGATTAATTATGACAATTGGTTTTTGGAATAATCAACTCATTTGGTACTAGATTTATTGTTAACTGTAGTATAGAGACTCTAAAACATGACTTCAACTGACAAAGCAACCAACTTAGAGCAGTAAATATATCAAAATTGTAAAAAGAAAAAAAAAATTTAGTTTCATATGTTTGAGTCTGCAAAAAAATCCGCTTTAGGGAACTTTTCAAAATCAGATTAATCAATAATCAAGATATATTTTCAAAATAAAAATCTAATCTTAAATCTTTTTTAACCCTTTAAAGCCTGATCCAAGAAAAAACAAAACAGAAAATTACTTTTTTTTGGTTTGAAGTCCTTTTTTGGCCTTTTAACAAAATATGTAAAAAGAAATACATTTTTGCCATTAATAATTTATTACTATGCGATAAGTCAAGATTATTTTTTTGTGTAGTCTTCTGCCCTCTGTTATCAGGTATATCTGATTGTGTACAATAGGATTTTGAGCAAAAATTTTTACCATTAAATTATGCAAAAGGTGTCAGACGAAAAACATTTCAGAAACCGTATGTATCAAATATGATACATTTGGCTTTATAGGGTTAAGAATATATTTGGCTGCTGTCCTAAAAGAGTGAAATCACTTTCTTAAATTATATGTATGGACTAATAGTACCCAGTTTATTACAAATGGGAAAAAAGAATGCTTGTGCTATCACAGGAACTGGTACAGACTGTTGCTTCTATTAATTGAAAGCTCTAATACAAACAAAGCAGAAAAAAACTCAGTTTGCCTTTTTTTCCCCGTTTCTGATATCCTTTTTGTACCCATGTGGGGCCAATTTCTCCCAACCTTCAAGGCTTTCATTCCAAAATACCATTCTTTTAATTTCAACATGTTTACCTAGTTGTATTTTTTTTAAAGACTTATTTGGATACAATATTTTGATAAGCAGGAAGATAAATACGAGTGATTAAAAAAAGGTTAGAAAGATTAAGCTTTCTAAATGCATTTAGGTCTGTAGATAAGCAAAAAAAATGTAATTGTCATTTTATCCCTTAGTCTTATCGTTTAAATGATCTCCAACTGCTTCCCAGGACTTGGTCAAGATTGTATTTCAAACAGATGTCACACCAGATGTCTCTCGCATACAACACAATCAACACAATCTATTATACCTTAATATGTGAAAGAAATATTTTTCAGTCTTTTTTTATATGTGGATTTCATGGATTACTACTGAGATCTGGTTTGAATATCATGTCATGTGAAATCTGCCAGTAGAATATTTAGAGCAGGTTGTTTGTTGACCAGATGCAGTGCAGACATAAGCTGTGTGTGGATGTGCCAAGCACATGACAGGCCTCTGAGCAGCAGCTTTTGGTCAGCACATCTCAGAGGCCTCGGTTGGCTCAGATTTAACAGATAAAAAAAAGGCCAAGCCCTCAATCACTCGTGTTGAATCTTTTGAGTTCAGTCCATCTGATGGTGCGACGCCCCGAGACCAAATCAGTGACATGGAGCAGGACACACTTCCTTTGTTCTGGACATAGTTTCTTTCACATCCTCTGACCCTCTGTGAAGTAAATGTCACACACTGACAAAAGGATGAAAATATGAGTAACATGAAAAAGTAACTACCTGTAAAATAGGAGTGTCCTGATCCACATTTTTTCATTTCCAAGACAATATTGATATTGCAGCTTTGACTATTGACCAATATAGATATTTGCTTTTATCAATATCAGCACAAGTCATCCTTCCTATCATTGCTTATTTTCCAAGTGTGACCTGTTTGAAATGGCTTGATTAATTTATTTTACTCAGAGATCAAACGTCAACATTATACGGAATTAGGATTAGGGACACTGGAAAAAAAAAGTTAACTGATTTTTAAATTTTTATTTCAGTTTAACATGGGAAAACTGAAATTCTGACTTTAATCTCACTTTTGAATCTCAGAATTCTGACCTTTTTTTCTCAGAATTTCCGGACTTTAATCTCAAATTCTGACTTTAATCTCAGAATTCTGACTTTTAATCTCAAATTCTGACCTTTAATCTCAGAATTCTGACTTTAATTCAGAATTCTGACTTTTATCTCAGAATTCTGACTTTTATCTCAGAATTCTGACTTTTTTCTCTCAGAATTCTGACTTTTATCAGAATTCTGACTTTTATCCTCTCAGAATTCTGACTTTTTCTCAGAATTCTGACTTTAATCTCAAAATTTTGGATCTTAATATGGATGGGCACCATGAAGGAAGAGATGTGGGGAGCAATCAGCTTCACTGACAAAGATGTGTGAGTTGTTTGAGGGGTGGCCAGTGAATTAGGAAAGCGTATTACGTGCCAGAGGCGTCCTCTCATTAATGGAGAGCAGAAGGTCATTAAAACAAGAGAGCTAGACTCTACAAAACAGACATGGCTATGGCTTGATGCTAACATGTTTGTTAGCCGTCAGATTCTGAGAAAAAAGTCAGAATTCTGAGGGAAAAAAGTGTCGAAATTCTGAGAAAAAGTCAGAATTCTGACTTTTTTCCTATATTATACCAATTTGTGACATTAACTTTAACAGAAGTGGATAAAGCACCTGTTTATATCAGTTTGCTTTTTTTGAAATTTAAGATATATTCCAGCATCCTTTTTTTTTGCCGACATCAAGCTGAAAATATAAAATGGATTTAGACATCCCTACAGAAAATAAATATGGAAGTGAATGTTGTTCTCCAGTTTAGTAAGTAAGTTAATCCTTGATCTTCTTGGTTTATCTGCAGTTAGTTCTATATAAAAACTGCCTCCTTTAGCCTCCGGTAAAAGCCAAGATCTTTGCTAATAAATTATAAATCATACAAGACTTCTAACAGTATAGCTTGGAGTTTATTGATGATTAAAACTTTCCCAGTTGCACACTTTCCCAAATAACAATAATGCTATAAGGCAACTGCTGCCTGCTAATATATTCCATTGGCTGGGATTTATATTCAAATTTTATGCATTAGCAGTAAAACATTAAAAACATTGCACCTTCCAAATAATACAGAGGAGAAAATGCCACACCAGTGCTGAGACACACCATCGTGTGAAAAGCTTTTCTTTATCAACTGCCAACAGTCATACAGTATATTGTCAGCAGGGTGAATTTTGTTCTCCGTCAAGCAAAAGAAAAAAAATAAAGTCTTTTAGTATCAACTTTCATGTGCGGGGCATACTTTCTGAGCTGTCAAAAGAGCAGAATAATTACGCAGCAACTGAACTTTGCCGTTGCTTTGCCGGTTCATTAAAGCAGCAGAGCGGCACATTATGCAAAAGAGCCATGCAGATAAAAAGTGAGACAGCTGTCAGTCAGGAGAGTGGCTATTCACTCCTGAGACATAATCAGGCCAGGACACACAGGCTAAACGTTTTTACTCCTTTAACAGCATTAGGTTTACAGGAAGCTGCTGCATTCTAAGAATTCACTCAGAAAATAACATATGTCTGCATAAACAACCTTATTATTCAAGGCAGAGGGCTTTCTTTTCATAACATCTAAATAACATTACAAATAAAGAAAAGGAAATGTCCAGCTTGGGAGGACAGGCCTGTGTTTAGAAGTGAGCAGCTATCGTTTTTTAATTTAATCTAAAGAATGAAAATCGGGATCGCTTTCAGCATGCATCATTATGCACACTCAGCCCCAGTGACAACAGAGGATAACAATGAATCCTGAGATTTAAGTGCCCTGCCAGCCCAGCGGCTCCTCCTTGACAACACTTTGCATTGTTTCCAAAGGCCCTGTCCACAGCCCCCACGCCTCCGCCCCCTCTTCCCCTCGCTGCCACTTTCCACCTTTGTATGCAACACAATCTCACAGGGCCACTCCTTAGGCTCTTAAAACGCTGATAGTGCACAGGGCTTTTCAAAGTGTGGGGCACTCCTCTCCTAGGGGGTGCCATACCTTAGCCTGGGTGGGGGGTGGGGGAGTGTAAAGAAAAAATAAAATGCTACATAAGGAAGAAAATTTTGCTTAAAGGCATACTATGCAACATTTTTCAGTTAATTAATGTTTTCCATAACGTTTTGGATGATGATTAAATGAGGTCATTTCAGGTGAACAAAGGTTTTCTTGGCGCCCCTAGCGGTCTGTAGAGGGGAAATACCCGTACTTGCAATTGCAGGAGCCCTCGCCCGCACCCACAGGCTCAGAAGTCTTGTGCATCGCGAGAGTTGGTCTTGCTTTGCCCCGGCGAGAACTTGGCTAACTACAATCTTTGTTATTTAGACACATGCATAACAAATAATGTATGAAAACATGCTAAATTTTCAAACTTCGAAAATTGGAACAAAATAGTCACTTACACGGCAGTAGACATGGTGATTCGTTGGACTTGCCTGTCTGCTAAGCTCAAAACAACCATGCCTGGCTTGGACGGAGAAACCAGGAGAACAGCTGAGCATATTTACGACAGTGCACTTTTACTTTCGCCCTCTGGGGGGAGCCTCGCTGGAAAATCAACACCGGTTGCATAGTATACCTTTAAAGCCAACTTGCTAGCCTATGGTTTTGGGCTGTTTGTGGAGACAGAGTTCCTCGATTTCTCCAGAGAGGCACTACAGGCAGGTTTAATCTGGGCATACACTGTACAAATTTTTCCATTGTTGCACGCAGGTACAGCTCACGCTGTACAACAAAACCGCAGGGTTTAAAAGTTCACAGCTCACGATGTTTGTTTTCACACTGTGCGACCCAATGCTCTGATGCGATCTACCTGCTGTACGTCTAAACACCACGTTGGACTCAGCTCCACAGTGAGATGGCGGTACACGGACTCGTCTATCTGGAAGCCAAACGAGTAGAAGCGGAATATGAAGCTCACTAGAGTGAAACGTTTGCAGTTCTGTGTGCTGAAAGTCCTAAAAAGAAAAGTGACGAAGTATTTGCACAAATAGCTGAGCAAATCTGGCTACTACGGTCTCTCAATTTTACAGAAAGAACTCCATTTCAGTCACACCACCGCCATTCTTCTGTGTTTTCGTCTGAGAGGAAGAAGAAGAATCCTTGTTTGTGCATTTGCCCACGACGGCCGACTGAATTTCATACATTTCTCCCGACCTTATGATTTCTGAGCTGGAGGTAGTCGTGAGAGGCATTTCACCCCCCATTGCCCCTGTACACAACACAATCCTGGCTGCGCTTTCGAAGTCCTTGTCTTATAGACACTAAGGCTTTGCAAAATAATCGTAATGACGATGCATCGCAATTCTGCGGATGTGTTGACGCTGCTTTGTTTCACAAGCATGTCCGGCCGCGGGATACTGAGACGAGTCATTCGTAAACAAAACATGGAGGTGCCTGAGAAAATTCGCCCCCCGGCTCCATCACATTTCAAGTCAGATGCTTGGATGCATTTTGGCTTTAAAAACAAAGAAGGTAAAATGAAATTGATATGATGCACGTAATTTGAAAAAGGACCACTGAGGCCATGTAAATGGCACTGATTATCCTTGTTATTTTAAGTTTGATGAATCCTAAGATCTTTTTGTCCAGTGTGTCCACGCCAGTAATAGTAATATTTCCGTCCAGTATTTGTTTTCATGGCAACACCTCCAAAAGTCATTTCAATAAATACAGCTATGTATGAATTCAGTTACTTGCAATGCATCGCAATATTTCAAGTATTGTGATGCATCGTGATAGAATCGCATCGTGGCATGTGAATCGTGATTCGAATCGATTAATTACTTCTTTGCCAATACCCACCCCTAATAGACACTAGTTTGTCCCCAACTAGACCAGTCGGGTTTAAAAGCTCAAGTACTCCTATTCACTTATTACATCTAATAATTACTATTTTAGGATATCTCTCTACCAGCTTTACCAATCCTTCTTTAAAAACAATTCAAAGCCATATTGGATAGAGAATATCTGAGCATTCATTTTTAAGTCTTGCCATAAATCTGTAACTACATTTTTGAGGAAATTGACTATCCCCATCACCAGGTTCCATTGAGGGAGTAAAGATTTTTACAGCTGAATAGCTGAGTTTAGAGGTGCATAATTATTGTAGAATTCAGACCAAGACTTACTAGTTTTTTTTATGTTCGTCTCAATTGTCTGATTTTATAAAAACAGCCTTTTTGTTCATTTTAATAAGAATAAAAAAAAAGAAATTTGGTTAACCAACTGAAAACTTTTATTCCTTTTATCTGAAAGAATGGCGTTTTGGTCCACAATGCGGACCCTGAAAGCATCAACTATTGTTATTCATACTTTAATCCTCTATTTGAGTACAGAGTAGTCTCACGGCTGACCATTTCTGTTATGCTGCCAACTGCTTCCTCTCAGATCCCAAATTACATTACCTTAAATCCACCTGCTGCCCGGCAAACATAAAACTGTTGATTTTGTTAGGTCATCTGTGTTCTCTAGTGATTTACTCATGGGCAGGAGCAGAGATTCAGCTTTATCTACCTCCAATATTAGATTGTAAGTGTCATTTTTTACTGAGTAATTAGATGATTTTTGACACGGCTTTGATCAAACCGTCTACATGGCGAGTGGCGCATCTGCTGTGGGATCAACACCTTCTTGATGTGTCTTTGTCACACCTTGTTTCACACAAAGGAAGAAAAATACGATTTGTTAATGCACACGTTAATGCACTATTTTTATTTCTGCTACTAAACAAAACTACCTTAAATATCCTCTTCATGTGTAAGTTATTGTTATTTTTATTTTCCCCAGTAAGATGAGAAAAAACCCTGCATCAACTAAGGACTGTTTTTGGCTTGACCGTGTTGATCAGTGACCAACTCTGTATCAGTACCAGCCAACAAAAAGGTAAAAAAAAAAGGGGGCTATCTTTGTTTTAAATTTTTTTATTTTCTAAACAAAAGGCAGTAATAAAGAAGAAAGGTCCAGTTTTCCTGGGATTTGATCTAGTCTGCAATTTTCATCCAAATCTTTCAAATATATATTTGATTTGGCTCATCAGATCCACCTGCTCTTGCCTCTATTTAAGCTGCCTGCTACCAGCCATCAGGGCCAGATTATTACCTCGAGCCAATGGGGAGAATATGTCCAGCGTTACCTTACTGTTTCTGATTTCCTGTTCTGCCTCTCAACCACTGAGCCAGCTTGTTCCGGTTTGATCTTTTTTTACCTGCCTTCTTCCACTTGTTAGGCGAGATTATTCTCGAGCCAGTGGTGAGAGTGTTTCAGCGTTACCTCTCAACCCCTGAGCCTCACTGTTCCCATCTGATCTGTTTGCCTAAACTGTCCTTGGACAAACAGTTCCCTGTTTGCTGAACTTGGAATTCCTGTCACAACCTGGATTTCCCTTCGGAACCTCTTCGGACTTCCGATCTCCTGGTTCTGTATCCTGAGCACCGGCTTTGGCTTAACCCTCTGGATTATCCCGCCTTCCATTTTCTGCTCTGATCTGGTCTCCTGTTAGTTCTCCATCCTCTGGGACACTCTGGGCTAAACCCGCATCTTGTTTTATCCTACCTTGTTTTCTGGGCACGGACTGAACTGTTAAACCAGGTTGGTGACGCACGTGCATGGTCATCCTCCGTCAGAATATCGTGTAATATATTCCTTTCTTCAGAGGTTTCTGCTTCAGACACCCAAGCTGCTGTTACTGCAGATCTGTTTGTTTTAGCATTTTTCACTTTTTGAATAATCCAACCATATCTTGCCTTAAATACTGATCCCATGACTGCATATGACAGAACTCTGTCTTATACTAAAAGGTATACAGAGTAAAACAAAATTGTGAGAGTGCTGTCCTCTGTAGTGCTCTTGATCTGCCAATTTCTTGATTAGACAGCTGATCCATCGGTCTAACAAACTGTAGTCAGTTTGTCAGGTACTCTTTGATCCAAGTGATTGTTGATGCCTCCATCTGATTCTTCCAGATTGTTTGACAAAGGAAGTCAGAATGAAATGTGTAAAATGCACTAGAGAAATCAAAGAACATTATCCTCACAGAGCTGTTCGCCTTGTCTAAATAACAGTGGGTTTGTTGAGGCAGGTGTATGATGGCCTCAACTCCACGGCGATAAGCAAACAGCAGGGGGTCCTGATAGCTTCTTGTTTGTTTGCTGAGATGAACCAACAGAAGTCCCACTAGGACCTTCATGATGTGGGATGTCAGGGAAACAGGTCTATAGTCAGTGTTTCTTCCAACTCCAGGCAATCAGACTTGCCATTAAATGATCAACTTTTTTTGTCATGTTATACATATTATACTCTAAAGAGCTTGCAATCTCTTTCCTTCATGGAAATCCCAAACTGAGAATGTAGGCAGTCTATAATAAAGCTTTTGGCCAAGGTAGAATTATTGTACCATCATCTAAATATTTTAAAGGGAGATTTAGAGAATATATCTGTTTAAACTCTGCAAATTTTACGTCCTTTTACTAACACAGTACAATCCCATTTTACAACATAACAGCCCTCCCTTTCACTCTGCCTTAAGTACACACATGGGTGTTATATTGCTTTTACTCCAAACATGAATAATTAATGACCATTCAGAGCAGATTGGCTCCTTGAATCATGTTGTGTAGCGACAGTAGGAAAAAATATAGTCAAGAACAATAATTTAAAGCTTTTCTAACAATTGGTCACAGCCACATTTGGTTAAAAATGGAGGAAAATAATTATTAGTTTATGTGATGTCCTTCAGAGAATATTGTTCTTTTGTTTTGTTTTTCATACGGCATTTATTTTACAACAGTAAACTGAAGTCTTACCCACAATTTGAGTGCATTGTAACGCTCCAAGTCATAATTGCTGAGGATAAATTCAAAACAGAATACAACAACACATCCCGGATTTTAAGGAAGTTATCAATGAGCTTTGGTTTCCTGCTGAGTTAACCCTCACACCTTGATATTCCTGTTTCTGCACGCATACGATAATGAAGGTGTTGTTAACAAAGCCTTCCGTTTCATGTCTGAAAGGGGCTCTTATTAAAAGGAAACCTTGTTACGCTTTTATAAAACATGCGAGACCTTTCTTGCAGCTGTCTTATCTCAGAGAACAGTAATTTATGAGGACTATCAAGTAAAAATATCACTCCTATTTCTGCTGTGGCATTCCAAAAAAAAAAACACTTCAAAGCTAAGCCATGATAGTTCCCTCAGAATATCTTTGCCAAAAATCATAGCAATTTGAAAAAGTATACAACACAAACAAGAAACTGAAGGTACACATCTTTATCGTCTTCTCCAAAAAGACGTTTTTATTTATTTTTTTGTTGTTTCTGTTCTGCACGCAAAGACCAGGTCATCCTGACAACTGAAGAAGCTGACCAATCAAGGAGAGTCTGGGATGAGCTAAGAGCCAATGCTAGACATTACATCATGACAATGAGTCACTTCCTGGGGTTAGGAGACAGTGGGATACATGCCCATATAAATCCTTACTTAAAATGACAATTCCTCAACCTCGAAGGGAAATGGTAATACATCTGCTAGCAGGTGAAAAAACAGACCCTGGTCTAAATGGTGGTCCATAAGGTGTTTATGGATAAACTTAATTTATCACTCGCCTTCAAGCCAGTCTCTGAGCTGAACCTGGTTGACTTAGTATGTCCTTGCCACAGCAACCCTGAGACTGATACTAACGGATACACAAATCTCATAACAAACTGATTTTTTTACACAGTATACATATAAAAAAAAGACCATTTACATTTTTATTAAAGTTTTACACCAAAAGCAAAACCCTGGGAGTTTGTTCATGAATTTTATATATTACATGCATCTTAAGAGCAATACATCTTAAACTAGTGTACAGCCATTGCATTCTGCCTGACTGAAATGTAGGTATTCGCATCCTTACAAAAAACTGACCAATACATCAGTCGGACAATATTTTTGGCTATTATTAGCATTTTTTCATGCATTAGTATCGGCTGATACATGCATGCGTTGGCCAATTCATTAGTGCATTCATAGGCAGTGCCTTGAAATTATGTGAGGCGCATGCAGTGTTGTTTTGTCCATTTGCTATCCATGGTCAGAGTTTGCAGCGAGGCTCCCCAGAGGGCGAAAGTAAAAGTGCACTGTCAATAAGTAAATATGCTCAACTGTTCTCCTGGTTTCTCCAGTCAAAGCCAGGCGCGGTTGACTTTGAGCTTAGCAGACAGGCGAACGCAACGAATCACCATGTCTACAGCGGTAAGTGACTATTTTGTTTCAATTTTTTAGTTTGAAAATTTAGCATGTTTTCATACATAATTTGTTATGCATGTGTCTAAATAACAAAGATTGTAGTTAGCCAAGTTCTCGCCGTAAAAACAAGACCCGACTCTCGCGATGCGAGACTTACTGAGCCCAGCCTGTGGAGTGCGGGCCGAGGGAGCTCCTGCAATTACCAATCACGGTATTTCCCTACAGACGCTAGAGGGCGGCCAAGAAAACCTTTGTTCAACCTGGAAATGACTCATTTAATCATCCAAAACGTTATGGAACACATTAATTAACTGAAAAATGTTGCATAGTGTGCCTTTATGCAAGCAGAGATCACATGCAGGGTTGCCCACATGGGGGACTTTCTCGGTGATATAATAAAGATGTCAAATAAAAACCTTATGGATTGCAGTACCTCATAAGCCCCATTTACACTACCCTTGAAAAACCGATCCAGGCCGAGACCGGTCCGAGCTTGGATCGGTAACCAAGCCAAACTCGGCGAAGTTTTGACTGACCCGTTCACACGTCACACTTATCTCGGTTATCACCGACTCCTCGACTCCAGCTGATGGCGGTAATGCACCAAACGCTGTTTGTCAACGCCCGTAAAACCCAAGAAGAAGAAGACGAAGGAGGGAGGGAATCAAGCAAATCAAAATGGCGGTGCCCGTCACATTCAAGAAAGTTATGCTTGATTATTATTGCTGTACTTCCGTGTTTGCGGTGGGTCAGGCGAGACGGCAACCTGCGCGGATGTACTTGAGAAAGTCAGCTTTTGGGAAGCCGACTTTCTGGGAATAGGTAATGAATCGGCATGTTCAGCCAGTCGGCGATGACGCGTTCTGCTCATGCGCTGCTTGTTATCAGAGAACCGAGCCAGGAAAAACCGAGCCGAACCCACCTCGGGGACTGGTCTGCAATTTAAGCGGTCGGTTGTCTATCTCGGTTCAGTTCAGGTTATTTCCGTTCACACGACAAGTTATCTCAGTTACTGAGCTCGGATGATCTCGGCTCAGTTTTTTAAGGGTAGTGTAAACGGGGTAATACTCTGAATGTAAAACTGATTACATTCATACTTAAAAATCCAAAATACCAATAACTAAAGCTGCAAAAATGTCCTACACCTTAAATGAGCAATAAAGAAGAAATGTACTGTAAAATTAACAAAATGTATTAGCATTTTTCTCCTGAGATAGAAGTAACATTCCCTATAAACAAATGGCAAAGTCAAGCTTTTCTCCTTTCATACCTGTAGGCTTGATGCTGAACAACTTCATTGCAGTATGTAGCCCGTGTTTAC
This sequence comes from Cyprinodon brontotheroides, assembly GCA_018398635.1. Lineage (NCBI taxonomy): Eukaryota > Metazoa > Chordata > Actinopteri > Cyprinodontiformes > Cyprinodontidae > Cyprinodon > Cyprinodon brontotheroides. The sequence goes on from JAGKQL010000034.1 coordinate 7,999,541, forward strand.
TTCCCGTTTCCTAAGCCAGTCATATGAGAGTTTCCAGGGTTGCCAAAACAAAGTGCACGATATAATTCCTAAGATACAAATAGAGCAGCAACCTGCAAATATGGAAACTACAAGACAAGGAGACAACGAACAGTGTCAATAATACCTAAGAAGCCTCTGCATCCTTCAAGAGCATTTGCACAACTTATTGTGGCTTAATGCCGCTTGTCATCTTGAATTTAGCTGTTATTGTCTTTCTTGATTTGTCGGCAACATGCACAACAATAATACCAAAGGGAGATTTGTGTACACTTTAGATTTTAAACACTTTGTATCATTACCGTTAATGTAAGGATTGCAGATGCCAAATGGGAAATAATGTGAAACGCCACAAAATATGGTAAACAAACTATATCGTTCAAACATTAGTATAACATTTTATGTTGCTCCAAAAAATACATTTTATAGAAGGTTAAACATTACTAAAAAACATCAAATACTAATCTGATGAATATTCTTCAATCCCTGTTTAGACTTAGTAGGCTTGTTTTTGGGTTCTAGGGTACAAAAAAATATTCTGTGCATGTCACTGAGGGAACAAGTGCATTATCCTTTTTTTTCCAGTTGGTTAGACTGTTGTAATAGAGTAAATATTCTCAGGAAAAAAAAGCTATCAGGCAGCTGCAGCACATCCACAATATGCTGCTCCGGGGCTCCTTGCTTTGCCTTACAAGGTGCAGCATCAAAGATATACTTTGTAAGTGCAAACACAAATTAAGCCTCCATGCCAAGGGCCACTTGAATATCAGCAGTGACCAGTTAAACAGCACACCAACCTGAGGCAAAATTATATTCCAAGGATAGATTTCCTAAACTGTGTTGTAGGATTACGCAAACACGTAGCCTCAAAGCCAGAATATGGAGATAGAGCCTGCAGCGATGAAAATAAGGTACTTAAGACCCAAATGTTAGAAGTGATTGAAATAATGATCTATCTTACCCTTAAATTGCTTTAACAGAAGGGGTAGTTTAGGAGGGGTTTGGTGATGGTGGTGTAAACAAAACTAATCCTTAGGATTTAAACTTAAGATCAAGACTAAAGAGCTTCTACAATTCAGCCATTTATGCAAATGCGTAAAAAAAACATAATATAGCTCAATAATTCATTTGGTTTTCTTACAAAAAAAAGCAAGTTTAAAGGCCCCATATCGTGTTATTATTTTACTCTTTTTTTTTGGCCAGGATCAGCTACTTGTTCCGGCTAACAATCCGGCCAGAGGAACTGCACAAGGGAGTTAACGGAGTAAATCCGGGACCCCAGCATAAACATTGATGGCTTACGTCTGATCAGAGTCCAAAGGCAAAGCAGTGACAGGAGGAGGGTGGTGTTGCCATTTTTATCAATAACCGAAGGTAGAGCTCAGAACACGTTACACTTACGGAGAGATCTTGCACAAAGTACATTTCGCTGCTACCCGTCTAACACATTGACGGCTTTAACAAACAATGATCTCCAAAGGCACCAGATGCGAATGAAAATATGATTTTGTCTTTAGCTGGGTTTAAGAGATACCATATTAGACGGGAAAGTCCTTCATTGATTGCAAAAAAGCCAACATGAAAAGAACAGCCCCAGATCACAAAAGGTACAATTTAGAATACAATCTTTGATCTGGTCATTTATTTCAACAAACATCCATGACCACCCTGTATACTAATAATATCCATAGCCAGTTGAATTGAATTACACTGTCCATCTTTACACTAGTTAAAGCAGATAGCTTAGGGAAAGTAGAGAACATTATGTTGACTAAACTAAATTCAGTATCACAACATTTCAACAGATGTGATCTCAAATCATGGAAACCTAAAATCTGATTACCCAATCATGCAAATGAGTGTTTGACATGGGCTGGTCTAATGATTGAGTCATTGAATTTGTAGTGCTCTCACCTGTAGAGCAAGTATTTGACATGACCAAAAACATTGGAGAAAAAAAAAGTATTTTATATCCTCAGTTTTTCCATTTATAACAGGTAATCTATATCCGAAATAGGCACACCATAGTATGAGATTTTAAGTCATGTAATACATTGTACATAATACCATGTACAACATGAGCTAATAGTTTGTTTATTTTTAGGGATGCACGATATAATCGGCCCCCTATCGGTATCGGCTTTAAAACTGAATATCGGATTACCGGCCACCCCACCGATATTTAACCCGATATTTGATCATCAGCTTCTGAGTTTTTAAAGTCTAAAAAAAAAAAAAAAACTACTACTCTCTTCCTCAAAAACTTATTTTTACAGACTTAAAACTTCTAAAGATGAGGGAAAAAATATTGATACATTAAAATATCACAATATATCTTCATATGCTGATATATTGCCATTTAAAAACACCATATCAATCTCTCTTTTACTAATGAAATATTGCTATATGTCATCGTTATGCTACCGAAATCCCCCGAAAATTCACGAGAATTTTGCCATATTTTTATATGTTGATATAGATATATTGTAGCGGTATCGATCTATTTAACTAACAAAATCTCACAAGAATTTGCAAAATATCATGAGAGTTTATAACAAGACGATGAAATTTCACGAGATTTTGAAAGTAAAAATAGATCGATACCGCGGTTTTTGCAAAAATCAATTTGATATCGGCATATGAAAATATATTTGAGTATATTATTTTTCAAAGTTTCAAAAATGGATAACAAAACTGCTATTTTCAATGACTACTTATTTTTGTCCAGCTTTAACACATCAATATGGAAATATGGTTATCGGCTACATGAGTTTTTAAAATATCGGTATATCAAGCTGGACCATAAATTTGCAAAATCCCAATATCGTGCATCCCTATTTTATTTTGCTATGAAGAAAAAAAGCTTAGGGGACTCCAGCTCTTCCTCTGGCATCTCTTAGTAATGATTTTGAACTGAGGAAAGGTATGATGAAGCTTTAAAAATTTTTTTAAATGGTCTTGCCATTTCCTACATCTTTCCATCTCCTGGTCTATTCTACCATCACTCTTGAATAAGACAACAATATACTTGAACTTCTTTGCTTGAGGCACAGACTGACCCCAACCTGAAATGGGCAAACCACCTTTGTCCAGAAACCATGCCTCTGATTAGTCTGAGAGGTGTTACCCCTGAATTACAGACTGAGGCTAAAGGTGGCCTTGACCACTAAACACCAACTTCTGATTCTCTTGTAGAGGTCAGATAAATGATTTACACCCTCATTGTGTCAAAAATTCTCTGACAATCTCATATCATGGAAACAACTCTGGAAAAACAACACTTCTGCAAACAGCTCAACTTGGAAAACAAACTGTGTTTGACCACATGTGGTAGATCTGTTTGTACTTGTTATAATACCTAAATACACCCCACTCCATTAAATAGAGTATATATTAAAGTTTTTTTAGGAGTATAGAGCTTTTTAAGACATTTCAAATTATTTATTGATCAGATAAACAAAATGCTTTTATAACTTATAAAAGAAAAATGGATCTGCGACAAGTTCTTGCTTCAGCTAAAAATATGCATTTTATTCCATCTTGAGATGCTTTTAATGGTTGGTTGAACCAGATTAGTTATTCAAATAACGTTTTTTTTTTCCAGGTTAAAATACAGGAAAGTGACACGTCTCTGATTTTCAAAGACACATAAAACCATCTGTTTCACCGATGCCAGCCCTGAGGGGCAGTGATGTTGAGAAAGTGACAGTCTATAAATAACAGTGTGCACCGCGCTGAGAGGAAAGAAAGCTGGATCATCGATGCAATTTCTATTCCCAATAAAACCTGTTCTTGTAGTCCTGCAGGCGGTTCAAGGGAGGACATGCGCATCACACTGGGATTCTGTTACACAGTAATGGAGTCGATCATCACCTTGGGCATCCTCGCCAGACTTGGCAACCTCACTTAGAGCTCAGCAGAAAAGTGAAAAAGAGCTACAACGTGTTGCAAGTTGGAACAGCAGGTGTTCTAATGCTGAAAAATCTGGTGGAGTTGGGATTTTGTTTAGGAAAGTCCCAGCAAGCATCTAAATGTCTTCTTTTGTTGAGTAAACAGCACAGTAAAACAGGTTTTTAAAGATTTCTATTTGAATTTTAGCACATGCATCAAATAAAACCTAGATGATCATTTTTTTAGCAAAAGAATTTCCAGTCAGGTGTGATAAAAATAAATCATGAATATATTGAAAAGCATCCTAATTGTTGAAAATCTGTGATCCTATGGGCCCGTTTCTCTTTCATAGGGAAACGTGCTGAGGTGCATGGCATCATAAACTATGAAACACAGACATTTTAAATAACATTCTGAAAATATCGTCAAATCAACTCGAAAATCCTTTTAAAAGCCTGTTGACTGAGCAAAGGAGGACTGTGGATGATATATAGAGAAGAAGATTCAAATATCCTTTTTTTCTCTTTTTTTATTCAACCAGTTCTGTAGAGATATTGTAGAAGATTGTAAAGTGCTGTTGTGTTGGTAAAAATTAAATAGCAAGGCTGCCAATATCCAAGAAACTAGTAATTTTATAAGAGACTTTGTCTTAACTGAATAGATTTCCTGTCACTTGTGAGGAGAATTTTTATTATTTTTTGTGTAAATCTCTGCAGCTGCAGTAATCTATGCCATTCTCTTGTGGCCTTGTAATGCCTTTTTTCACATTTCTGCCTGATACCATCTCTCATCAAAATGATTTAGTTAAAAGAGGAATGAAGACTGCTCAGTCTTTTAAGGTAGCAACGAAATCACTGTACCTTGGGTATAGGATGAATTGTATTTAAAATACCACTATGGGGATCAAAATTGATCACTTCATGTCATTGTCTGAAAGATAAATATTTTTTTTATTGGCTAACAGAATCATAGTCCACTTTAAGGTCCGAGTCAGAGAAAAAAAAAGGTTTAAAAAAACTTCCAGAAAACTGTAAAAGTGCCAAAAGCCCGAGTTCCTTTAAATCAAGACTAAAAACACATTTGTTTAGAATTGCCTTTGACTGTTCTAGTTAAACAGTTCAACCAAAACATATTTTCTTTAGTCCAAGTGTTTTTAATATTCTTTTTTGTTTCTGCATTTTTAAATTTTTTATTTTTCCTCCTTGCTTTGATTCTGTTTTATCTTCCTATATTTTAATCATGTAAAGCACTTTTGCATTGCCCTTTGTACTGAATTGTGCTATACAAATAAATTTGCCTTGCCTTGCCTTAAACATTTCTCAAACCCCAATTGAGCCGTTTTGGTAAATTTTGCATTATTTCAGCTATTAGATTAAACCAGCAGATGCACACCTGAGATTACAGCCTCTGTAAAGGAAATCTTAGTAATGAATTGAAGACAATTATACCACCTTATCGAATATCTAATAATTAAAAATTGAAATGTGTACATAATCTCTATTAAACGTGTATTAGGTTTTGTTATTCATGTATTAGAAATACTATTAGAAATGCTCCTCGATTAACAACTTTCAGGACCAGAGACAGATTTCTATCATGGCTTAATATTAAAGAATATATTGTCAAGAACAAAGCAAGCAGATTTCTTTTCTGAAGATGTTTCGACAGCCATCCAGGAGCCTTAGTCAATTCTGTCAATTCGGACTAGTGCAATCTGTCATGCTACAACTACAGATTGCTCTAGTGCGAGCCGACACAACTGCCAAAGACTCCTGGATAGATGTCGAATCATTTTCAGAAAAACTGAGCCAAAGTCCAAGTTCCGCCGATTTAAGCCTGTTTTGAAGCAGAATCAGAATTGCTTATACATTTTTTTTCATGCAAACAAATGGTAATAAAATATAGTTCTTTTAACTAAATAAATAATTTTTGGGGAGGATTGTAAGACTTCAACAATTTAGATGTCCAAATATAACCAATTCAGTTTATTTCCATCTAACATAAAGAATCTAAATATTATATTTAAAAGACTTGTTGTTAGATAAAGCATCTTTAATTTGACAAGCGATTTAAGTGTTCTGTATTTTGATCAGATATGTAGGTAAAGACTTCAGATGTTGCGAAGCGACATTCTCACATGCAAACTTGGTGCTAATTGAGTGTTTCCTTCTATAGAACAAGCTGAGCTTCCTCCTCTGTTGTTTATTTTCCTCCACACATTCAGCTCTCCATAGGACGCCGTCAGAGCTCACACAATGAAAAATCACACACAGTTCCCATTCAGGAGCTGATTAACATGCAAAGGCTGGCGATCCTGATCTAACCACCAGAAGGAAAGTGGACAGCCAGCTAAGTCATTTTTAACTTCTGTTGGAACTATCAGCTCTTTTACAACTAAAAGCACTGCGATACAAGAGAAGAAAATGGATCGAGGAAAACCTGTTTCATTTGCTTTTCAGACCATCTTAACCTTTGCAGTAGTTGTAAACTGTTTTTAGCTTTATAGCTCATCCTATTGTCTAAAATCTGTTTTCCTCATCAATCCACAAACCAGAATTCATCCTTAAAAATCATTTTGCCCATCCATCCGTTGGTATGTCCATATATTGTTTTTTTTTTCAATGGTTGAACAAACTGATCACTCATACATTTATCTAACATTCATACATCTATTTAGTAATCTTTTTGACACAGTCCCTCTAGATCTGGGCCGTCCCCTCTACAAGGTAGGACGTACCTGGAACACCTCCCAAGGGAGGCATTCAGGAGGCATCCAAAACAGATGTCCAAGCTAACGCAGCCGACTCTCAATGTGAAGCAACTCTATTAAGGACCTCTTCCAGATAACTGAAGTCCTCATCCCATCTCTAAGGGAGGGAATGCGGCCATAATAAGGAGAAAGCTCATTTCATCCCATTGTATCTAGGATCTCTTGATTTCAGTCGTGATTCCGATTTCATCACCACAAGTGAGGGTAGCAACGTAGACCGATTGGTAAATCGAGATCTTGCATTTTGGCTCAGCTCTCTTCACCAGACCAGCCTGATGAAGGGTTTGTGTTATACCAACAGTTACATAGATATGTAAGTCGATTAATCTCGCTCATGAACAGGACCCAAAGAAACTTCAACTTCTCCACTTGAGGCAAGAACTCTCCTCCAACCTGAAGAATGTAGAGCCCCCTTTTCCTGGTCAGGGACCATGCCCTTTGACTTCTGCTTCACACTTGACTGTGCACAGCCCAAGTGCAAGCTGTAGTACTTGGCAGGAGACAGTCAGCACTACTACACCATTCACAAAAAGCAGGTACAAAATCTGCTAGTCTCCACGCCAGACTCCCTTCTGTCCACAAAGTTCATCAAAAGGTCTAGTTATAGAGGGAAGTCGAACATGCGCTGGAAACAAGTCCGACTTAATGTCCTCAATGGAGACCAAAAAAATATGTCTGGCTTGTAGAGCAACCATTAACCCCCATTAAAGCCCCCTGACTCCTTATTCCTAGAACAAACCCTACAGAGAACCTTAACAATAAGTATGTTGTAAGTACTTAACTTTGATCTGTTTGTGTTCATAAATGACAAGAAAATAAAAATAAAAAAACAAACAAAAAAAAAGTAATGCTAACTACAACCTCATTATCTCATTAAAACTTATGTCTGCATGAAAACCTAATCAACTTTAAAAACCACACAGGGAAGCTAGTGGATCTTGGCTTCAGGACGTGTTGGGATTGCACGTTCCCATCAACCATTTGGTGTGGCAGAAGCAAACGTTGAGAATGCCAATCTCATAAGCCGCGATTTTGGAGAGAATTGTTTCTATCTGTCAGAATAAAGCAGAGCAGATGGGGTGTGCCCCTCTGCAAGTATGTAGATTTGTTGAGAACTTTGGTAGAAAAACATTTGCAATTTAACCCCAATCATTCTGATTAGTAGCTCTACTATCTTGGATGATAACTTATAATCCTTGCTTCATGAACAACATGTAAACCAATCCTCCACCTTCTACGGTGAATTTAAAGCTGACTAAATTACTTTCCAACCAAGGTACTGCTGGTGCAAAAGCAGAACCTGTACTGAACAGGAATCACAAAAGGGCTTTATTCCATTTGTGTCATTTTAAAACCATTGTGTCCCAAATTTCCAAGAGCTGGAACATGAGTTTACCTGCACAGAAACAAGCTTTTGCCTCATTTCTCCTGCAAACCAATCCATCAGCTCACCTGTCTAATTTATCAAAGCTGTTCATGACTGCTCTTTCTAATGCCAACAAGCATGTCTGAATGCTAACAGAGTATTTATAAATGGCAATTATACACGCTGCTTTGAGCAGAATCTATTAGCACCAGCTGGGGACCTTAAAACACCAATCAGTGACTGTAAATGCAAACCCTGTTCATACAAGAAAAGAATCCCAAATAGAGCTTGAGCTGCCAATGGAGCAATATTGTCTCTCATTAAAGAAGGATGTAGTTTGAATCCCAGTCGGGCCTTTTCTGCATTCACGATGTTCTATCTGTAAATTCATTGGTTTTTCCTGGTGTGGTTCCTCCACAGTTAATTTATAGCATTTATGTTCTTTATAATAATTCCTGCTAGATGTAGTTTCTGAAGAGGTTAAAAAAGCCTGATTATGATTTGTTGCAGCTGCAGCAATGGACTGAACCAATGCAACTCAAAGCTGAAACTGTGCTCAAAAGAGTAAATTTAAAGCTTTATCAATTAGGAGCAGAGACGAGCATCTTCTCAGTACATCAAATTACACTGATGTGGTAAATCTGTTTCTAGACTCCAAATTCATTTGTATTTTTCTTTTTTACTCATGTTGAGTAAAAAAGAAAAATAATCGAGGTGCTAACGTCTCTGTTAAAATAGTCGAGGTGCTAACGTCTCTGTTAAACACTTTAAGAAACTCTGAAAATGGAATACTAAAAGGTGGATTCTGATTCTCGACGTCGGAGTACACAGAGTGAAGTTTAAAAGACTACAACTATGTAAACAGGCCCCATTTCCCGCTTCCCTCTCGTGGCAGCGAATATTGACTATTCTACAGGGAACTCAATGGGATTTACAAAATGCTAAATAAAACACTACAGGAACGCTGTTTCTTCACGAAACTTTTTTTGGAACGTCATTGAACAGCGCTGACTGACCTTAATCCGGTGAGTGTAGCATATTTCAAAAAGAACGCTTTAAGGTTGTTTTAAGGACATTATCGGACATGCTCAATGTTAGCCATTCTGAAGCAGCCAGGGGGTGATTCTAAATGAGCCAAAAAGCAGAGACAGGACCAATTGTCAAAATTTTGGTGTCCCTTCATTCGATTTCATCCTGGACACTACAGAAAATGGGCTAAAAGTGTAAAAAAACCGAACTTCTCCTTTAAATAGAAAAAGATGTACTGTATTGTATAGATAAGCTGGAATTTTACAATAACTTAGAGTCAAAATGTATGGAGCTCATTTAAGTCATAACCCAGAAAAAAGTTTTTTACCTGTAACTGTTATATACCACGACATTCAGCAGAAAACTCGTACCGATGGTGGTTGGAGGACTTGGTGGCACCCGTGTATTCTTAAATATGCCTTGCATCTGTCAGTGAGCCACAGGTCAGCTGTGCCTACCTACAGTAGTAGCTTGCTCTATCAGTGTGTGAATAACCACAGTAAATGTAGTCAGAAGCATTTTGAATTCCTCTGACTTGAAAAGGCGCTATATAACTACAGGCTATTTGCCCTTTACATTTGACCAAAGCCAACAGGGTGAATCCAAAAGAGATTCCTGGAGAAAAATCGGACAGGGCAAGCTGAAATTATTTGGTTTCAAGAGATTTTTAAATGCATACAGGTCTTGGAAACACTGTAAATAATATCTCTTCTTTAAAAAAATAAAATCAAAACCGTAAAATTATAAGCAAATGATAAACATAGGAAGAAATCACCAATTTGCAAAGTTGGCACCTTGCCTAAAACAGAAATGTGTGGGTAGAGATTAAGGTTCCGACAATTTTCCCTCCATTTATAAATAAACAAATCATTTATTTACATGCCAAGTGCAGTGTTGTCTGAGCTGTGTTCAACCAGGAGAAAACCACAAGCCAATTTGTTAGCTTTACATTTGCATTATCATATGTAATTTCAAATATTAACGTTTCTTTCTGACGATCCTCTTGCAGATTTGTGTTCAGTTATTTATGGGTTATGTGTTTCACTTTATATTAAAATGTTTCCAGCAGATTTGGTTTGAAATAATCAGAAACTTTTAAAAGAAAAATTAAAACATGAAGCTTCTCGAAATTCTTGTCATCTTGGATTCAACAGCTCCTACTGGAAATATGATGCAATAAGAAGCAATGTTCTGATGCCTCAATTAGCTTTAAAAGAAATATCTAATAATTAATTTATTAATTATGTAGTTCATGCATTTCCTCCGCCTTACCATGCATAAATAACTTCATGCAGATTGTGAATAAGCTCCCTTACATGAAGCTAAATTTAAGAGGCAACTGCTGAGCAAAGTTTAGGAGATCCAGAATCTAGATTTTTTTTTTGAAGTACCTTATAATTTTCCCTTGTTTGGCCACTTTTTCCAGCCCTCCAAGTCAAAAATAGACTGTATTATTTTCTTAGTGGCTTTGAACTCACCACAGCAGTTAAAAGTCCCAGATGTTTCGCATTGAAGGAATTGTGCATTTCTCTCCTCTGAAAATGTTAAGTTTTTAACTTCTTCTTGTGAAGGTTAGCCCTGAGCTCAGAGTAAATACAGTGTTTTAAATCTACCGCAGAGGGTCATTAAATGAACTTCAGCATCTGCCTTCGCATCGATTATCTCTTATCTCGGGATTTAAAGCTGCACAGGTTGGTTTTACATCAACACAAGGAGGAAATGGCACAAACGGACATGTTGGGTCAGGTAGAGGGATAATTAACAACTGATAAAAATAAATTTTGAATGCAATTACTGTCAAAGCTATAGCATACCACAGCAGCTTCCAATGCAACTCACACATGCTTTTACCATGCATCTATCCTGCCAAAAAAGCAGTCACTTCTAGAACATATACCAACTGTATATGTAAACAGATATTTTTCATCGCAGTTGGTTGTTAAGTGTTGCTGTGCAGCAAACGCTGGGTGACTTTAAGCCTTTTTCTGCTTTGGCAGACATCCCTACATTCATTTTCCGGCACCTGACAGCTCAAGACCATAAACAGCAAAGTGATGGAAAAACCTCTCAACACCTGTACACATCAGCTCACTCAATCAAAAAAATCTAATTTATAACGAAGCATCAAAAGTAATCCTGCAGCAATTCTGTCCAAACCTGTAACTTAAATCTTTAGGCAGGACATATTTTTCACAAAGGGTGTTTTTTTTTCTAGAACTACCACAAAACAGTTAGTAAAAGTACTTAAGATTGTTCACTGATCACTATGGATATCCTACATAACTCCGATTAACAGAGAGCTTTAAGTCTAGCAGACTGCTAGACTCCCAGGCAACAAAGAGCATTGTCCATGCCCACTCCTAAAATTATCTCTTATTCACCCTGGCAATAATTCAGTTATTTCCTGAGAGGTGTCATGGCCCTGCATTCTAATATATATGGCTATAGCCTCAAAATTCAATTATCGGCAAGCTGCATGAGAAACAGGAAATCAATAAATGTAATTAAATTGCTCAGCCCTCAAAACAGCGAGATGCTGTCATTACCCTTTCAATACACCCCAGCTCCATCAAATCTATCAAATAATGGGATCAATTTATTTGAATTTCTCCCCCTTGCAACAGGGCACAGCCAAGCCACAGAGGTCTAATTATCTCCCTGTTGGTTCCTTTTTTTCCTACTCCTCCAAGGTGGAGCAAATTGCAGGGGATCTAGAATATCTCTGCAGGATCATGAATCATATGGAAAAAATGAACACATCCAGGGTTTACTTGGTAGAGCATGACTGTCTACACAGCATGATGCAAAGGGAGACCCATAGTTGAAGTCTGCAAGTTGCCAAGAAATATTGCTGATCTGTTGATTCTGTATCTTTTTTTTTTATCCAGGAATGATACAGGACTTTAAAATGGAAGATAACATGTTTTAAAGATAAGTGGTGGTATAACATGGCTAAATATCTCATGGTAAAAAAAAATACAGTATGTTGTTAACTTTTTTAAATAATAAAGCTGCAACAAACTAACATACTAACAAATATCTTTTATATTTGTACATTAGAACGCCATCCCCCTGTTTTAAATCATGTGCTTGTGTACTCGAAAAAACATCAGAAGCCTCAACTCTAATACTGTTCCGATTCCCAAGAATACTAGAACGAGAACAGAAAGGTCCCCGGATGTTGTTCTTGCCCCTCCCTCTTTACCCAGCATGCATCAGAGCAGACTTGTCCGTTCTTAAGATTGACAGCTGCCCCAGCATGCACTGCAGCAGCAGCTTCCAGATTAGCGCTCACAGAGCTCCGAGTATTAAGGAAAAATATCCCTTTTCTGTTGCCGTTCTATAAAAGTATGTTTTAAGATCATTATGCTTTTAAGCGTCACTATATGGCCCATTTACTGATTTAGTGAGTAATTTTAAAGAGTTCTGATGTTTCAGAGGACCATGGAAACCAGCGGACCTCCAAGGGTAACCTTAGCCCATCTGTAGCAGCCAGTGTGGAAGGTACCGCTGGCTCTGATGGCAAATTTTTTTTTTTTTTTTTTGGCAAAATGTTAAATTAATTTGACTTTGACTGTGTTAATTATTATTCCCCCACTATATGAAAAAAAAAAGTCAGAATTTATTATTATCTAGAGCAGGCATCCCCAAACTCGGTCCTAGTGGGCCGCTGTCCTGCAGGTTTTAGATGTTTCTCTGCTCCAGCACAGCTGATTTTAATTGATAGTTGATTAACAGGCTTTTGCTCTACTGCAATCATCATAATCAGCTGTGCTAAAGCAGGGAAACCTAAAACCTACAGGACAGCGGCCCTCAAGGACCGAGTTTGGGGATGCCTGATCTAGAGACTATTAATAACAGAAGGTGAAACGCAGCTCCAGACGGCATGTGGTGACGTCTCGAGTACGCTTCCATTCCAATTGACCCAGATTTATGCTGCATGCTACCGTTCTCCCCAAGTCCATAATTTCCTGTGTTCTTGTCAATAAAATACTTGGCGAGAGCACCAGTTGGTACTCAGGTTCCTGTGAATTGAAAAACAGCCCATGTCTGTGAGGTTAACTGGTAGGAATGCATCATTTATGGACCTCAACACTGACATCTTAGCCTGGGTGCCAGTCCGAACTTAGTCCCGCCCACAAGGTTTGAGTTCGGGGAAGTTCGGTCTGGCTCTGCTCCATAGTAGCGCGAGTATTAAAGCCCACTGTCAGGCGATCCAATCAAATTGTCAGGGCAGGCTTTATACGATGATGGACAGATGATCAAGAGTAACGTTATCAACCACGTGACCAAAGCGCGCTTGGGTGAAACAACAATGGCTGCCGCTGGAGAGTTTGGGTGAGTAGATTCTGCTATTAGGTCTGTTCTAGAAGATATCGACAGCAAATTAATTTTAAAAGAGGAACAGAGAAACGCGATCAAGTCTCATCTTCTTATTCTAGGCGTGAAACTGCACGCTTTGATTTTTGTGGACAACAACTATGCCTCGCTTAAGATACGTCACGCACTCCGTTGCTCTTATTGGTTGTAGGTCTATCCAATTGAGTGCAGAGGCATTTTTTTTTTCCTGGTTCGTTCAAAACGCCCCATAATCACAGCTCTATGGAGCAGCATCAGACTCATATTCTGACTTGAATTGAGTCGGATTACGTCAGGCTACTGACATCTGCTAATGCTGGTCAATTGTAACAGAAGTAAAAATGGACCCAATACTGAATAATGAGATATACTTTTCCATATTCCTTTTTATGTATCTTTAGGGGAGGGGTTTGGGATTGTGGGCAGTGTAATTAAAGCAGAGAAGAAAACATTTATATAAAACATTGTAAGTCGTGTTTATCACCCATAACAGCAATCAGATAATATAAAGTCCATATAGGTTCATCTATATTAAATGGTGTCACAAACAGAAAACACAAGACTTGTTAAATAAGGCATAATCAAAGCTATGGAGAAGCATGGATACCATTGAGAAGATAATGGCATCGGAATGGAGCCTTGAGGAACCCCACCTATTTCCTCACTCAGCTTTTTAATTGCCAAATGATTCAATGTGACTATGCCTTTTCCCATTTTTGTTTTTAAGTAGGTTTTTGAGAACCTGTATCCTACAGTTATCTTTAAAAATATCATGCCTCTTATCATTTGGTATTATCTGCCTGACACTGAAAACACCAATGAAACTGTCCGTCGTGACAACTCTTAAGCAACATTGTAATGGGTGTTTTCAAGCAACCTCCAGAAGTTTTGTTGGGACTTATTTAGCACCTGTAATCGGTAAAAAGTCCAAATGACTTGTCCAATTCAATGCAGTCATCACGTTTCAGAGATTTTAAGCAGCATCCGAACCTTGGCCAAAACAGGACCCAGGGTCAGAGTTCATCTTTTCTATTTGCCAGTCTAAAATGGAACTCCTTTTTTCCTTTTTAGGTTTGTCTTCTATATGAAGAGTAAAGCTATGTTATATAATAATTTAGCATCAGCATACTGCTATTTTTAGACATCTTTTTTACAGAGTCAACTTTGTGTAATATGACCAAGCCAGATTCAGCACATCCTGTTATTAAATTCACTCAATTTAGGACTAAATACTGTATAATCTGACTTTAGGTCAAAACACCACCCAGAATATACAGTTTGCCTAATTACGAAAAAGAGGACATTTTTTTATAGCCATCTCCCTATTACATAAGAACTAAATCAATGCACCTACATAAGAGTTCATCTAGCAATCAATGAGAGATAAACGAGTACACAGACAGATCACCATATATCAGTTTAGAGAGACCATTAGACCTAACATACATGTTATGGGACTACTGTATGTGAGACAGTGAAGTAAACCACAAATAGATGGTGAGAAAAGGTCATTTAATGCTGAAAGATCTTGTTCCTGGTGGGGTTCAAGCCATTGATGAGTTCAGACTCTTGTTGCAGGTCAACAACTAACGTGCTAAAAAAAAAATAAAGAACAGAGATGGCAGCATGATTAAAGTATAACCATATTGGCAAGTCATTGAAATGTAACTCATGTAAGGGTAACGATCGAATGAAGCAAAATTATCTTTTTAAAAAAAGGAATCTGAAATGGTTTTCCACAGATTGAAACTGAAGTACATGCAGAAGAGAACACATTCAGGAATCATGCCACAGAAACCAGAGGTCAGAATAAACATTAATGTAACCTTTAATGTCCGCTTAATTGAATAACAACATCAAACTGCCTTTTTCCTCTCACCAGTGACCCCTGGGGGTCCTCAAACTCCACTTGGAGCCCTGAGCTGCAGTAAGAGAAGGGGGTGGGGAGTAGCAGGGGAGGGTGTTTGACTAGAAGTGGGGGAGTGGGGTCCCCTGCACTATATAACCATGGGAGCTTTGCAATTGGCTCCTATTGTATACACTGAATGAGCATTGAGTTTCCTTCAATGGATGACGAATTTCTTTCCAACCGCCCAAACTGAAAACTGCGATCAAACCAGTCTGGAGCCGCAGCCAAAGCGCATAGAGAGAGAAAAGAACAGCTTCTAAATAGTTTGTAACTTTAAATATTGGAGGAAAAATACATGAATAGTGGTTCTGATATAAAACGATGGCAAATTGTTGTTTGTCTGGACTGCAGGTAGATATGGATACTTCAATCCTAAACTGACGCATTAAAATTTATTTCATTTTATACAAAGCAGAGGATGGCGCAGCACAATCGCAGTTAATTCAGCTGGTAGTTAAGGGTCTAGATAAAACATTAAAAAAATTAAATTGTGGAATTTTGATTATGTTAAACCTGCCTGTAACAAAGCTTCCCCGCGAAAAGAGACACACGCCATCCGTGGCGCGTCTCTAAGAGCCCGTGGGGGGGTAAAAACAGACCATGGGGACTTTTTGGACAAAACAAACAAACAAAAAAATTAAACAAAAAGAAAAAAAAAAGGCTGTAAAGAAGATTTGCAGGCTAAGATGTGGAGCCTATAGTTATAAAACCCGATAGCTTTCATTTAAGGAACCACAGAAATGTTCCCCCCTGCGGTCCCTGCCAGCATCTCAGAAAAAAAAAACAACTGAGCTCATAGAAAACCAAGAGATAGGATTCAGACTGGGGAAAATAAGCAGTTACTAAAAAGAAAAAAGAAATGAAAACCAGTTACAGATAAGAAAACTGTTAAGAAAACAAAAATGTGTCTTTTATGAGAGTCTGCGTCCAACTAGATTAAATTAATGTATCCAAGCTCCATCTGTAAATAGATAAGGGACATTTCTCTTCCTGCAGAAACTTTTTGGGTCTGCCTTGTTTGTGGATGAAATTAGAGCCCCTTGCACCAGCCTCTCTACTCCCTGTCCGGAGTCAGTGCAGCCGGAGGGGGGGCAACCAGAGGATGCTGCTCTGCCTCCAGTCAGAAAACAGCCTGGACTTAATCTCCACACAGCCTATTGTTAGAAACAAGTGCTCTCACCTGCACAGCCGGTGAACAACAGTCCCCAGAGGATGTCCCTTATCTGAAGCATTGTAATGTCTCACAGATACTCTCCTTGAAGATCTTGTGAGGAGCTTCTGGATGAACAGAAACCAGCCTCTGATGGATTTTGTTTTGGTTGTTTTTTTTTTTTCCCCAGGCACGTAAATAACAGCTGCAACAGGATGGATTTTTGGTCCTTGTCGCTACCCGTGTTCGCGCCGCGGCACAGTGAATGACAGGAGCAACCGAATATCGCACCAACGCGCACAGAGACGCACTGAACGGATACTAGCGCGGATCACTCCGCCCGCCAGGATCAGCACACACACAGAGGGGGCGGGCCGAGCTGAGGCGGCTGCAGCATCCAAACAGGGCGCGCAGCGGCAGCAGATGGTCACAATGATGCTCTCTAATTCCGATTAATAAGATTAGTAATGTGTAAACTTCTGCAAGTTGTCGCATTTTGCGGATTAATTAAAAATGGTTTCAGAGAATGAAGAAAAGAATGATTCATGCAGTCATTCCCAGAACATTTGAGAGCCTTCCATACATATCATGAAATCTATAGTTATATTTTGTTAGGAATGGAAGATTTGACACCGATTTTATTCGTCATCCCTTTGGCTACTACACTGATTAAAAAAGAAAAAAAAAGTTTATTATTTTAGCTGTAGTTTTTAAAGTACTGCGAAATGAGAAAAAGTCAATTGATCCACCACCTGCTCTTCCCCTCCTCCTACATTCATTAAGACCAAACACAAACCTGTGCAGGGCACCAGAATCTGCTTCCTGATAGCTACTCATTTGGAGTTTGGGTCTCAAGGGCCCCAGATTTGTATTTTATTTTTTTATTTTAAAAAAAAAAAAAAAAACATTTTGGCACTGGTCTCCTCTTACTGTAGTTCAATGCCAAATGTTAAAGCCTCTTAAAATACAGAGCACCAACAAAGCAGTGAAGTATCTTACTCATAGTGACCAAATCTAAGACGCTTAATGAACATTTTTTAAAGTTCGGGCAGCAGCGAATAATAATTGGATCATTATCTATAGGCTACCTAATACTAATACGTCCGTGGCGATTTAATTAATTTAGCGTTAATCAGTAAAAAAAAATAAAAAACATTTTCGTTGCGATCACTGAGTCTGGGAGCGGACATTTTTGCCCAAATATAGTAACATCTTATAAGCCTAGCATTCTCCCCGCTTTACAAAAGCAAAATCAATGGGAACTACTAGACACATCTGCAATCAACAACAATTATTGAAGATTTCCAGAGGACTTCACCTTTGAGAAATTCACCAGAGCTATGGCTAAACTGACAATGCCCACGTCTTGCTGGCAGTTGGATGTTGGAGATACATTGTGTATGTTGCATTTTGAATATTATCCGACGTTTCCTTTAAGGAGCTACCAATCTGTTTTGTTAAATAATAAATGATACTGCACGCTAACCGGATTAGCAAAAGGGGATTCCGTAATCTTACCTCATGCACCATAAAGCAGTAATATCTCACCAAAGGTGTTAAAAGTCTTTACAATCCTAGCCCAAGTTAAAGTACAGACATGGGTGTAAAGTATAGACTTTGGTAAATATATCAGTTGAACCCATTTACTTAAGTACAATGTCTAACGTGTACTATTCTACTTTTACTTAGGAACCTATGTAATATTAGTTTTACCCTTTAAAAATATATAAAAAAGGCACCAATGAAAAAAACAAAATGCCATTTCTCTAAAAACAGGTCTAAGAACAGAAAGTTAGTTTACCCATTTTGCTTATTGTGTTTCGAGAGAAACGAAAGTGACTCAGTTGAGTTTTATTCTAAATTTAAAAAAAGGATAAGACTAAAGGCCTCCATTAGCAGTTGAAAACTATTAGAACATTGATATTAACAATATAAAGTTACTAATAGAATTGAAATACTGTAAAACTTGAGACATAACATTAGCAATAAATTTCTTATCTAATAATCCATATAATCCATCATTTGTATCCCAGCCTCCTGTCTTAATCCATGTCTCTATCAGTGGTTTCATTTAAGCAAATAATTGGACAGTCTCTCTGTTCTTTAGATTTTTTTGTCTGTTTGGTTGTGGCCATTTTGTCATATTATGAGTAGAAAGTATAGATATGTATGTTTAAATGTAGTGAGCAAAATGTAAAAAGTCCTCAGAAAAACAATCACTCAATAACAGATACATAGAAAAACTACATCAACACACTAACAAAGTATTTATACTCAGTTACTTGACATTTCTGATATTCACATAACCATCCTGCTAAAGGGTCCACCGAATCCATGTGGAGCAGCAGAGTTCAGAATCAACAAATACTATTTTTTCCTCCCTGCCTCCTTCATGTCACTTTTATTGCTTGACAGAATCAAAAACATTTCTCATTTTTTTCTGCAACATGTGAACTTTTATCATCAATTTGCGGATATAATCACTTTTTTGATTAAGGTCCTAGAACTATTTTCTTCTGCAAAAGCTCCTCTCCGATAAAAAAATAAATGCTTTTTTTCTCCTTTTCAAATAAATCCCAGTAAACCTTTTTTTGTTGACCAATTTTACTTGATTCTTTTAAAAAAAATCTCAAAATTCACTTCCTTTCTCTGTAAAGTGCAATAACTTTAAAATAAATGTAAAAGTCCTTTAGGAATTAAACCAGGAAACTTATAAGATTTTAGTAAGCAGTGATAATGAAATAGTTATGAAAACTACCATTTTTCAAACTAGTTGATATTCATTTAAATAGAAAATGTAAGAATGTACCACACAGCAAGAGACAATAGTGCACATAAAGACTTTAGTATAGGAATGAGATAATAAATGATTTAATGAATTTAAAGCATCCCAAACCTGTGTGTTATCAGTGCCTTTGTCACAGCTAGTCTTAATACCCCTTAAAACCCCAAAGACTTTCCTGTTAAAATCTCCAAGTCGGCTCTTCATAATAAAAGCACATGTAAAACATTACTTTACAGACTGATGTTCTCTATGCACAACTTTTGAATCAGCTCGGGGACTACATAAATTTTTGGAAAAGCCTCAGAAGCACTGAACATGTAGACCACTTACGTTTATCTAGAGCAGTGTCTGGATGGTGATCAGGTTCAGCAGTACTTACTTGTACAGTGGAAAAAAAATCGAAATCTAGATACCGGTAAGTAATTTTTTCTTAAAATAAGGGCATTTGTTCTTTGATTGAGGAGGTAAAAGATACATTTTGCCAATGGAACAAGACAATTTACACTTAAAATAAGAAAACACAATTGCATTGTTGCTTTATTTCAAGTGCATGTTATCTACTTCTATCTTATTTTAAGAGTAAAAAAATACTCAATTCCATTGGCAAACTATCTAATTTACCTAGTCAAATTAAGGATAAATACACTTAATTTATTTCTGTGATCATTTTTCCTGTGTAGATCTACACATGCAGAGAGCATCAATGCAGGGAAGTGCTGGAAACAGATGAGCTGGAGGTAAGGGAGGACAAGGAACAGTCATTCTAGAGCTAAATCAAAATCTTTTTTTTTAAAAGCAAACCAGACAAAAAACTATTCAAAGCATTCTTTATCACAGCCTTTGTCATTTATTCCTTTAGGTTCCATCAACCCATCCATTTTCTGTTGCACTTCATCCCTGCTGGGGTCACGAGGGGTGCTGGTGCCCATCTCCAGCTGTCAATGGATTACGAGAGTGAGGGTACACCCTCAACAGGTTGCCAGTCATGTCGCTGGTTCCATTTTTTTTTTTTTTGAGTTTTTTATGGGGAGTTTTGACACGCACTAGTGGCTCATTTTTTCAACAGTAGGCTGACAGGCCGCGATTCGAACCTGTGTTGTCGCCAAAGATCGAGGACTAAGGCCTTCTGTACACGCACTGGTCATGGGCGCTAACCACTGTGCCACCCGTATGCCCAGCAGGTTCCATTTTTACTAAAAACAAAAGTTTCGTTTTGGCTACACTTCTTTAACCTATGTCACAACCACGACTACGCCCTGATTGGTCAGTTAAACGCGATTTCACAGAAAGGTTCAGATTTTTCAACTTCAGAGGTCACCTCTCTGCTCTCTCCTTGCAGTGCCGCTGTTTGACAACATGCAGCTGGCTGCTACACCGCCCATCACCGCATGGTTTACTTAGGGATACTATGTGTCAATCCACCTCCCTTGCCACGGATACCACTCTTGGTCTTTATGCACCTTTAGAGAAGTTTCAAGCAGCCACTTACTAAACTTTACTGTGAACCTTACATACATTTTCTGTTCCAGATGTTATTTAGATGGTAGCTTGAGCTCACATAGAGTTCACCAACTTAAACCAGCGTCCCTAGATACAGCATGCCAGCTGCAGGTAAAGTGATCAACAGTTGTGTGATCAGCAAATAAAAATGAAATGTATAATTGTAGATTTTATTATTATAAGATATATCTTAATTAAATTTGACAATTGCTTCTAAGTAACAACAAATGGGATCATTTGATTAAAAACTAGGTTTCGAAAACAGCCGATTAGAAATAGGAAAAAAGGGTGAATGCAACATTTTTTTTCCTAAATCATTCTTATGAGCAATTTAAGAACAAAATTCGAATGCTTCTTGCATGAGGTGCATCATCCTTACGTAAGACTTAATCTCAGTAAAGCCTTGATTGGTTAGATGAACCCAAACTTGTTATACAAATGTCTACACTTTTATTTTTTCCCTTTTGTTAACACAATAATCATTAAAAGAAGAGAAGTGCTTAATCAGGATCAAATCATAGCAATATCAGTTGTGTAAATAATACTAGCCAGTTAAACCTTTCCCACATAAAGGTAACATGAACACCAGAACTACCTTCATTTTCTGAAACCTCATTTGTATGGAAATATCTAGATACTACTGTACAACCAGATTAATAATATAAACATGTAAAATGACTGGAACTGTGACAAACAAGCTTGAAATAAGGCTTCAATTTATTTTGGCACCTTTCACAGGAAGGAGGATGGTAAGGAATGTTGGAAAACAAACAAATAAAAATAAAAAGGATAAGGATAAATCTCTGAAGCTCAGCTCTGGAGAACTACAGGAATTGCTAGAGCCTTTGGGAATAATCTATTTGTTTTAAGGCTTTGCCTACATCTTTTACAAAATATGTCTGTAAAAATGGATATTATGGTACGAGTAAGATGTGAAAAATTGCATGTAACAGGTTAATGACTTGACCCAAACCCACAGATATACATATTTGGTAAATTCATGTAATGAAGAGGTAAGGATGACAACCAATGGTCTCCTGGTACAAGTTCATGTGATCTTTGCAAACAGCATTAGAACCCAAAATAAAATGACATACACACATTTAACTATTAGCAGAAAGGAAACTTCCTTTTACTATAAAACATCCACTGATTCTGCATTTAAAATGATAGGGATAATAAACCACCAGAATCTCTATTTAGTTCTTAAAGGGCCATATGAGAATATTCTGGGAAACATGGCTGTCTCAAAGCCTTTTAATAACAAACCTCTGAAGAAAGGAGAGAGACATGAAGCAACAATAACAAAACTAATGAGTTACAGCTTTAGGTTTAATTGCATTGATTTTTCTTTCATGTAGGATGTTACATCAGTTGGTGTTTGCTTGCTCACATAATCTCACACATTTCACAAATCTCTGCATGAAGCACTGATAGTTGCTTTTATACAAGTAGTATGTTTTGCAAAACATGTTAGATTTTCACTCAAGTTATACTTTCACACTGAAGAAAAATGTTCGATAGACTGAAACATTTCATTGCATCATATAAAGCTTGGGGGCCAATTACATATGACTGCAAGTTATACTTAAGGAAATGTTTTGTTTTTTTTAATCACTGTTAGGGAGCATTGTGAGATACCAAGAGGTCGATTAGTCTTCGGATTCTAACTTTAAAAATAGATTTTTCTCGTTCAGTTTATATCTTAGATTGTTAATTCTGCTATAATTCTAACCTATATATTCCATAGTCATACGAAATTATGAAGTGGAGATTCAGCAACTTCAGTTCTATATGAAATTTATAAATATAAAAGATAAATAAACTGCATAATACACTGTTCCAAAAGTTACTGGCTTATCCAGTGCAGCAGAAGATGCTCATTTTTCAGAGGATGTGCACTAATTAGGCTCTGAATTGCAGCACTTTTTTGCTCTGTTGATGACACTAGTTTACTCAATGGCTCTTTACAGCCTCAGCTCTCAGACTCTATGGAACAATTTTGGGTTAAAGAAATATTTAATTTAAATTTAAGTCTTAAATTCACATTACCCCATGACACTTTGTTTTGTTTGATTTTTGCTAAATCTGACTGATACTGTGTTATACATAAGATATACAGACAGCTATTGAAATTAACGCATCACATCTTCAACCATTCCAAGATTTTTGTGCTAAACCTATATCTCATCGAATTTTGCAGTCAGATTTGAGAAACATTAAAGAGGTTCAGCATTTAGAAAAGTCCTTGTTCAGCTTTAAGAAAAACTTTTTTTTTTTTTTTGCCCCTGCATTATTTCTCACCAATTACAGTCTGAGTGCCCCAGCTTTCTGTGGTACTGGTTCCTTTTTGAAAGAGCCAGTTCTCTTTTGGTAATTATGTTCAAAACATGCCACATCCTCTAAGGATATTGAAACAGTTTCACACAGTAGTAAAACCATGCATCCAGGCTCGGCTAAATGGGTAAAAATATCTGTTACAGAGCAAGAAGGCAAAGAGAATGAAAATTTCAATATAAACAATAGTATTTTAACACACATCTGACAGCATAATAATTAGTATGGCCTGAAAACACTCTACAGGAAAATCAGGTCATCTTAAATTATCTTAAATTATTAATTTTAAGGTCTAAGGGACCTTTAGTGAAACATTTGGTAAATGCATTTGCTTGCACAGCCAATGATGCAAAGCATCTATCTGCACTATTGTGGCCTAAGATGATAAACCATGAGGTAGCAGTCTGCCACCCAATCCTTTGCAAGATGACCTATTCTGCAGCTCCATAACACAATCATACAATTTCCACTCCAGTGCACCGATTCTGTCACACAAAGTAATTGTCAAAAATAATAAATACTATATTTGTCCTGAACTCTGAACAAACACTTTTTTTTTTTTGCTTGATCCAAGCCAAAAAGTTATTGAAAAAAATAAAACTGGTGTCTGTCACAGAAACCTATTTTGCACCCTCTTCTTTCTTCCATGTTATTTTGGTGCTTAAAAGGTCATACTCTAGATAAAATATTCCGTCTCCTGCTTTTGCTTTATAAAGGACTGAGTAAAAGCTCCAGATGGTAAAGATGATAATTTTTGCCTTTCCAGCACTTTGGGATTTTTGAGGTTTTTGCTTTTTGGCAAACACATCTCTGGTCTGCAGATATAAGCAATAGCAGCAATAGAGTAGATGGCACATTACTGCCTCTATCCATTTCCTGTTTCCTCCCATCATCACCTGTGAGGAAGAAAAATTCCTTTTACTTCTATTATAGAGCCAGAGATTCGGCCTGGAGCCAGATGCTGAAGTCTACTTTTTAGTTTTTTTATTTATTAATTTATTTCTTTTACAGTAAAGTTAATTTCCCATGATGTCCAAAGCACTACATGTTTACAGTTATGACCAGTGTTGTGCATGAACACATTCAATAAACAGCATTCACTGAATACATTCATATATTTTTAGTGACAGTATATATATATATATATATATCTTGAGTTATAAAACTTTATGATATTAAGAGGCTTGAATAGTCAGAAAACTACACTGTAACAAATTGCTGTATAATAACGGCCAAAACTGAACAGTATCATACTGTTTCTATTGAAAACGGTACTGCACCGTGAAAAACAATGCATTCTGGGCAATTATTACTGTTTTTAATAAAATACTGTTATATACTGTGAGTTGCATTGCATTTTGGGAATGATGTTAGATTCAACGGCAAGGAGACTCTCTTTAGAATTTTCTTTACAAGGACTATCCATTTGAATCCTGCATTTTATGAGCCAATCCTAAGGTAAGTTGGAGCATAATTTATTTGTCAGATGATGTTGTCATACAGTTGTCATTTTTAAGCAGACTGTAGCTGTTTGAAAGTTAGCTTAGTTAATCTGTCATGCTGTAATATGGAAGCTAACATAACATTATTTGATATATCTTGTAGATAAGAAGGTTAATAATTAAAGTAATCTGTTTTCATTGTTACCTAGTTATTTTTTGATTATTCATATTTACAAATATTGACATGTTTGGAAGCTCTTTTTCTTTCTTTTGTGCAATTTGACTTTAATTGCTATGATTAGCTGCTAAAGTGAAATTGGTGAATGGATATCAACTGAGAATTTGGAGTTTCACAAAGCTGACTTGGCAGAAAACTTTTTAAATGTTATGCTGGTGTCTCTTTATTGTATTTAACTCTTAACATTCAAAAGTTTGTATTCACTTACATCCCAAAAGTGTACCTTATGTGTGTATTTTGCAGAAAGTGTTGAAGCAGTAGAAAATATTTCACAAACATTTTCAGTACCTTCCACAAAGTTGATGTTAAACCAGAACAACTGTAAAGTGTGTGACAGGCAAAGTGATTTTGGCATTGTTGATAATTGTGTTTTTTAATTTGACAGCTATTTTTATTAACTGTTTTTAATTTAATTTCACATTGTTGGATTTTATCTAAAAATGTTTCCATGCTACATCTGTGCCAGTGATTTTTATTTTTCAGGTGGAAAAGACCGTGTGACTGCTGGGCACTGGATGATCAGTCTCGAGAGCCATGTTGTATGTGAGGGCATTCAACCAACCTTTGTGACAGGGCTTGCTGCACTGTTTTCAGTGTACTACATCTTTAATCTACAATATCAAGAAGAGGCTGCATGTACACTTGAATTCATCCAGAGGTAAGGTTTGTGTCCGCCTGTCCGTCCCCCCCTTTTCCCACCTAGCACACCTTAAACCCTGACTCCTTAAGCATCATATGCTAATCTGAAATTACTGCATTTTCAGGCGCTTTCTTGATATCAACCCTGAAAGAGGGACCAAGGCCAGTTGTGGCAAGATCGTCTCCAAGAGGACAGGAAAAACTGTTCAAAAGAAGTCGGTCACTGTCAACCCCCGTGTTTCAACTCTGCTGAAAAACCTCATGGACTTTGAGTGGAATTTCATATAGGTTAGTGAGAACTTTCTAACCAGCTATTGTTGCCCCTCCACGCAAAAACAAACAAACAAAAAAAATATACATGCATGAAGGCAACTCATCCCTGAACAGGAGTGTTCTTGAGAGATTTTTTTTGGTTTAAGGGTCAGCATAATCTTAGACCTCTCTTTTAATTTATAGCATACATTTTGTTAAGGCTCCCACTTTCTGTTCTTAAGATGTAATTTGTAATTTTGACCGTACAGGCACAATGTTTAACTTATCTTGGCAGTGTGTTGTCAAATATTGTGTCATTGTTTTATCATTTGAAGTTGGAGCTCTGATTTTGCCCTAAAGGAAATTCAAGTCTAAATGTTTCATTTAAATTTTTATCAAACTAAAATTTGCAATTTTTTTCTATGCTTTAGATTGAAAGTTAAATGTTTCATTTGTTTTATGTTGCATCATATTTTTCCTCACTTCAACTAAAAGTAGTATTTTATATTGAAAAAGTAGTGTGCTGAGTTGTACAATGCATTATTTCCATAATTTCTTTCATACTTATTTTATTTCAGACTAATCAAAAGGCCACAATTCATGCTTTATTCAAAAACTCTTTAAATCAGTTATTAAGAAATTTATTTTACAAAATAGATGGTGATTTTCTTACTGTTTTTCCAGAAACCTTTATTCTCACTCAAATTAAATTGAATTGAAGCAATTCTAAAAAAAAAAAAAAAACTATTCTAAATGTAAGTAAAACTGCCAATTCCTGTTTTTATGGCAGTGTTTGTTTTTTCCAAATAAATGTTATCCTGCTCTTTATGAGGCCACCCATAGATGTTTGGACTGCTGTAGAATATTCTTGGTATTGGAAATTTACAGTAGTAAGCTGTATGTGAATTCAACAGTAATGATACCATAGAAAAAACTGTAATATACTGGCAACACAGCTGCCAGTAGTCTACTGTAAATCTGATAAAAACAGCAATGTGCTGTAATCAAAAGATTTCTTTTGTGACAGTAATATACTGTAAAGTTGATTACAGTAAGGGTACTGTATAATTAACAGTAAAATGCTGGCAACCCTGCTGCCAGCATTTTACTGTAAAAATACAGGGCAATTTGTTACAGTG
>JAGKQL010000034.1:8026764-8051245 GCA_018398635.1 Cyprinodon brontotheroides
TATATATATATATATATATATATATATATATATATATAGTGGACCCTTAGGCAAGGTCCTTTGTGCTTAGTGGCCTAGACTGCCAAGGCTATCCTCTGGAAAGCCTCTAGAAGATGCAAATGCAGCACTACATACTATCCCTACTTTGGCGACATAACTGAAACCACGAGCTTCGATCTACGCCTACAGCTGCCAGCGTCCCAGAGATGCTTGGCTATATGATAAACACCAAAGGCCACAAAGTGAGCCCCTATGTGAGATTTAGGCTGGAAGCCAAGATCAAGGCAACACCAAGAGGTTAGTCAGCCTCACACCTGCAGAAAGGTGTAGTGTGCAGGTTACCTATAATAAATCAAGCTCTTTCTTTGTTGGCTCCTGGTAAACTGCCAAAACAAAGACTCGCCGCCCCAGCCACCCGCCTAAAGAGGATACAAGGGAGTAGCAGCTTGTGGAGAATAAAACCGCAGCCTCTCCACCAACCCATTGATACCTAATTTTGCACACTTAGTTGTGTTTTTTTATTATTCAAATTCAGAGGGATGATTAATAAAAAATATTTATTAAGTGTGAAAAAAAGAACACTATTATTACTTTACATGTTTTTTTTTTAAAGGAAGGGATCTGTTTATTTATATATCAGACAGTTTTATTAAAATGATCATGAAAGTTATCATATTAATCTGTTAATAAATAAAATGGCCTCACACATTTTAAATTTTCATGTTTATAAATTAGAAAAAAAAACAACATTTGTCGTCTTCTTTACCATCATACACTAATGTTGATGCATAATAAAAGACTACAGCATAAAACATATCATGGTTTATGCTATAACAATAAAACATGACAACCGCTGCAAAGGTTCATGGGTTGTCAACATTTTAGCAGGACCCTGTACCCTACAGCCCCTAGACAGGCACAACAATAAGACATGTGACACTGTGTCTGGGCAATGAGACTGTTCCTGTATCACTCCAGTGGGAATGAGAGTCTCAAAACAATTCCGGCTCTGACACTGGCTGGTAAAAGGTGAAATGAGATCAGCAAGTCTGGCTGACAAGGGAATTTTGTACCTGCTGCAAAGAGTATCTGCAGCAGGGACAAATATTTTATTACAAGAAACTTAAATCCAACCAGGAGGTCATTAATCAGAGAATGAGCAAGAATGCATTTTAGTAAAAACTACTCACAGTGGAACTTTTTTTGGTATGATGATAAATCTAGGTGAAAGGGGAAAAACAAACCTTTTTAGGATTTTATGTACAGCTGAAGTGGAAACTATGTGTCCAAGCACCTTATGATTATCTCGCCAAATGTACTTATTGAAATGTTTGTGTATTTCTGACCAAAGCATAACACTTACTCTGCTTACATGGTTAGTACAAAACTATTTACTATGAGACAGGGAAGTTAAAGTAGCCAGACCTTTTGTTAAGGTCATCAACTAAAGGTAGCAAAGTGGAAGGAACACAGCACAGCTGTATGCATTAAGGCTTTTTGCTGCAAAGACACCACTAATGCATGCTTAGTTAAAGTACTAACATAGCTGATGTACCGTAAACAGCTCTAATACAGCATGCTCCTAGATTATGTATTTAGTGACAAAAAAGACAAGTCTAACAGGGATAGACGGGTGATATTTTTTCCCTTTATTGTATATTATAATAAGACTGAATCAATTAAAAAGATTAATGTGATACAACAGTAGTTAGGAACAGAAGACTTATTTCTTCTACTTAGCTACTCTATGAGATTTTCTCCTTCATTTCTTCTTCTAAATGTTTAAAGGATAACATGACAGTTATGTATGCAATATGTTTGCCTGTTATTATGGTACTGCATTCTGAGCTGAAAATTAAAATAATCTTGGCAACAGTTAATATTTAAATTCATTTAAATCAGGGGCGGAGCTAGATGGGGGGCCAGGGGTGGCCATGGCCAACCTTAGCCAATCATTGACCACCCCTATGGCCATCCCTACCATTTTTTCCCCTCTAATACAGATGGTGGCAGCAGTAATAGTCTAAAGTGGAATATTCAAAAAAATTTATTTTTTGTGGTTAATTATACACATCAATATACTAACATCAAAGATGATAAGTACATAATTCATGCTCTTTTCAGGACTAGATTTTGTGTTATATTGGGTGAGAGAAGATTATGTGTCTCTGCTAGTCATTTAGGAGTCTTCAGTGAAATCAAAACTGAGTTTTATCCACTATATCTTTTATCTAAAAATTACAGATTTTTAAATATATGTTAGCAAAGGCTTTAGGGAAGTATAGTTAGTCTTTATTTGGAAAATATGGATGTTTTGCTCGTTAATTTTCCTGTTAGAACAGTGTAGATTGACCGTGAGGTTCTGGTGCCTAACCGCTTTCGGCCACCCCTCAGTGTACATTGGTTATTGCCTGGCCACTCTTATAAAACTCTTTTGGCTACGCCTCTGATTTAAAGGAAATTCTTCCTCTTTGACATGAAGAAGAGATACTACCTGTTGCATCCATGTCTTTCAGTTTTGTAGTCATCTTTTTCATCTGTACCTTTCTTTAATGAGGAGTTTTCAAAGGTGTAGTCTCAAGTTCAATCCTCAACACACCTGTTTAAAATGACTTAAACGGCTGAACTCCTTTATAAGTAGGCACTCAAGGTCTAAAGAGCTTTGCTAATTAACCAATTTTCGAGATAGGTATGTTGAAGGAGAGATTTATCTAAAGGTTATAGGGCACAACCCGGTTCACATTGTATATATTTAAAAAAAAAAACCCTATATCTATTTTTTTATATTTACTTCAGGTTTTGGTTTATCCTAAGGTCGGGCATACACTGTATGATTTTTGCCCTTTTCGGGCCAATTTTCCAGTTGTTTTTTTTGGATCGGGCCGACTTTCAGCCTCCTCGTGCATCCTGTGTTGTGTAGTACAGCGGTCCCCAACCTTTTTTGCACCACGGACCGGTTATATGTCAGATAATATTTTCACGGACCGGTCTTTAAAGTGTGGGGGGTAAAAACGATCAAATAAAATGATAGGACTGGCATAGAAATCAAATACAAACCGTATAAAAATAAAACTCTCCATTATGTTGAATTAGTGGGAGCCCTGAGCTTGTTTCTCTGAAACAAGCTGGTCCCATCTAGGACGTAGCTGGAGACACAAAGTGCACTCCTGATGTCCAGTCTGCTCCGTAGCTTTGTTTTCGGTCGCTGTAAACGCAGAAAATCCCACTTCACCAAAGATAGGATGTTTATAGATAGGATGCGTCTTGACCTGAAATTAACATGTGTCAAGAGGCACAGATGCACCGATTGATGTAATCAGGGAGAGAATACCACAATTTTTTTATATTTTTCAAAGTTCAAAACATTACTCTCAGACTCTGATCTTCGATAAATTATATATATCTATTTTTTTCAGTGCGGCCCTGCACCTAATGACCAACAGACCAGTACGGTCCATGGCCCGATGGTGGGGACAGCTGGTGTGCAGTATACTGCGGGTAATGTAGGGCGATTAGCCCCTCAGGACCACCCTCCAATCAGGAATCGCGTAAGTTCGGAAGAAAATCAAACATGTTTGAAATTCAGTAAAGGCACTCGTGAAGTGTTGGTGAACAAATCCTACTGTTTAATCGTAATAAGGCACCAGGTCCTGATGGTGTCAACCCCAGGATCCTGAAGCCTTTGCAGAAGCAGCTCTGTGAGATTCTACAGCACAACCTCATCACTAGCCTGAGTAAGGAGACAGTTCCTGTGATGTTGTAGGCCTCCTACCTTGCTTCTGTTCCAAAGAAAACAAAAAAAAAGTCCTCAGTAAATTTTGGACCTGGTGTCCTGGCATCCCATATTATGAACGTCTCAAGCCCCTTTCACACCTTGACGATTGAGACCAGCGTATGCCTGACGCTAAGTGTGAGTTACTCATAAATCGTGGTGTCCTGCTTATCCAAAACCTATGAGTAACTTGTGCGTAACTTATCTGGTATCCAATGCATATCAATGCGTTTGAAACATTCCGTTCGACCGCTGGACGCATTTCTATGTTACAGCTACTGTATAATGGCATATTGGCAGCGTTTTGGTATAAAAGGCGGTTCAAAGGAGGAAACTGTCATTTCTCCTCCAGGTTGCATCCGCTTCATTCAGTGAGCAAAAAGGTGAGTGTGATGGATCCTCCTTGCGTTCACGCCCATGGCCACGACCAACAAATCTCCAAGCAGATAAAATGCTGAATCTGCTGTGACTGCAAACCTTTTTTCTTTTTATTTATTGTTTGTTTTGGCGGGTAGTAAACAGCAGCTAGGTTAATACCCCGATCAAAGACATCTTAATATGCAGGCAGGCCACCTCTGGGCGCATCGCTGTCCCCCTCAGGACACTGGCTTGTGCATCATTTCATGGGCATTACGCTGCAGTGCGTTATGCATAAATTAGGCTCCCTGGACTCATTATGAATACCCTATGTATATGCCCAATATTGAAAAAAATACATAAAAAGTTCAGCATATGGCAGTGTTTTAAAAGATTCTGGGACGTTGGGTATGCACTGTCTAAAGGTGTGACAGAGCCCTCAGAGCCTCCTGTTGATTCACCTTAGCAGACAAACAAGCAGCTATCAGGAAGCACTTACAGTTTGCTTATCACAGCATATTTATTTTAGGATGTTTGCTAATATGGGTTGGAGTTGAATATGCCATCATACACCTGCTTCAACAAACTCACTGTCATTTAGATAAGGCAGACAACTCTGTGAGGATCATGTTGTTGGATTTCTCTATTGCATTTAACACAATTCAGCCTGACTTACTTTGTGTGAAACGTCAGATTACTCAAGAGGATGCATTTACAAAGACTACCACACAAATACAACATTTTGATGGACAGAAGGGTCAGCTGTCTAATAAAGCAGCCTGTAGCACAGGGGCTCTACAGGGTACAATACTCTTTATACTCTTTATACCTCTGACTCTTCATACTCAGTGAAGGACAGACAGCTACATAAGACCCTTTCTGCATATAGCTATGAATGCCTACAGTACAACAATTGTAAAAAAAAAAATGAGTTATGACAAAAAAAATTAGTGGAGGTTGCTCCAACTATTTCAGTGTCAGTATTTTAATGTCTGTTTTACACAGCATATTTATTTTAGGATGTTTGCTAAAATAGGTGCACATATATAATAAACACTCCATGAACATTATTTGAAGATCAGCTGTTTTTCTTTTGCTGAGGTTGAAAAGAACTAGCTGGGAGAGCAAATATGGTGTAACACCAGGAATTGGAGGAATCCAACAAGCAGCTGTCAAACACTTAAAGATCCACTGCTTTAAAATGCATTTTTGTGTTTGAATGTCTTAGTTTCCAATTTGTGTTGTAGTTACTTGTAGGTTTGACTTAGTTGTCTAGCTTTATTCCTTTGTGTTTAAATATCCCTGCATTCATTGTGAGAGGTTAGTTCTGGTTTGTTATCAATGGTTAAATTAGTCTTAGTTGCTATTTTCTTTTGGGCCTTTTTTTTTCCCCTGAATTTTGATTTTTTTTTTTGTTTTGTTAGCAACATAGAAAAAAAAAGGAATGATATTTTTTCCTACGCCTTTGTCCTTTGCCTGATTGCTTGGTCCTTGACAGGTTCCCTTTGGAGTTAATAACTTATTTTTAAATTACAAACTTTTATTTTGAAGGCAGTTATTGTCCGGTACTCCTTCCTAGAAAACATGGTGAAGAAATTTATGGTTGAGCTTACAGTAGTAGACTGGCAGGTATTCTATGTAGAATGTGCCCTTTTGCATTTAAGTTAGGAGCTTGAGCAGTATATACAAATACTCAGTGTTGTATAGGAACAAAGTAAAAATACTTCACTACTGTACTTAAGTATATTTTGGAGTATTTTATTCTGTCATGAGGCGGTGTTTGTTAGGACCCAAATGCAGAGACCAGTAGGCAGAGGGTGAATTAAAAGTCGGTTTATTGAAGTTCTCAGATCCAGGGGCAGGAATCAAAGTCCAACAGAAAACTACTAATGCACCTGAACCAAGGAGACATCAGGGGAAAACCAAAACTAGAAGCCAGGGGAGAGACGAGGGAACACAGACAGAAGTTAGACGAGGATCCAGCAAACAGGAACTGAAAGAGGAGGGCTTTAAAAGGGACACAGACAAAGAGAGAGCTAACGAGGAGTTTTTGAAAACAGGTGAAGGCAGAACAGAAAAACAGAGCAAGGGAGGACACAAGAGGGCAGCAGAGGACAACAAATGGAAAACCAAGAAAAACAGGAACAAACAGACCAAGATTCTGACATATACTTTCCAAGAGTATACATTTTTTTGAGAACTTTCACTTTTACTTCACTACATTTACGAACTTAATTGCATACTTTTACTCCGATACATTTTCAATGTTTGGTTTAGTTACTAAGCAAAAAAAAAAAAAAAAAAAAAAAGCGAGAGAAACGCAAGTGTTTTGACCCCGCCTACTGACTACAAAGTCGGGTCTTGCCTGGGCTTGTTCATCAACACCAATAGGATACACCTGTTTCGCAAAGCCAGTCTAAATTTATCCTACACTTGGTTGTTTATATTATTTTAAGTGAATTTAACCTTCAAAGTTTACCAAAATGTGTAAAAAAAAGTCATTCAAACTGCACTTACTTTTTTTACTTATACTTTTCACTACATTACTTGAGTACATCTATTTTTACAGTAATTCTTATACTTAAAGGAATAGTACACCCAAAACATGATTAGCCTTCATTTTCTACTCACCCCCATGCTGAACATTTCACTCTGGTGTACTTTTTGATATCTCAAATGCATCTAGAGAGATCTGGGAGGCTTCTTGCTGTCTGCTGACATTTGAATAATGGAGGTCTATGGCCCGAGACAGAAAGGTCCATAAAAGTCCACAAAAAACGTGTCAATATTCCTCCATACTGCTGCGTCCAATGTATTCCAAGTGGGTAGCGTCCATAATTTACTCGAAACGAAGTCATTTAGAATGTTTTTAGAGCATAAACAGTAGTGTATAGGATTTCCTGAAAGCGGCGTTCACGAAGCAGACTGCAAACCAGATGAAAGTGCGCATTCAGCTCGGCAAAGAACTCATGCTCTTCCTCAACACTGAAGTCCTCAGACACTTTTCTTTCGTTGTTTCTTTCTTTGCACAGGTAAACAGCACATTTCTTCTTTTATGGCTGCGCATTTTCATCTGGTTTGGTCTGCGGTGGTTTCCGTTGGGCACTGAACGGCAGCTTTTAGGAAATCCTATACACTACTGTTTAGGGCTCTAAAACATTCTAAATGACTTGTTCGAGTAAACTATGCGCGCTACCCACTCAGGACACTTGGAATACATTGGATGAGCAGTATGGAGGAATATTGGAAACGTTTTGTGGATCTCCTGCGAACCTGTTCGCCTCGGCTGATAGACTTCCTATTCATGCCATTTGAACGCTTAAAGAGATAGCAAGAAGCTCCTGATCTCCAGATGTATCGAGATATCAAAAAGTTCCAGAGTAAGTTGTTCAAAGTATGGGGCGAGTAGAAAATGAAGGCTAATCATGTTTTGGGTAAAATATTCCTTTGCACAAGCCATTTCAGATACTTTAAGACTTTTACTCAAGTAACATTTCAGTCAGGTGACTTGGACTTTTACCAAAGTCATTTTTTGAGAGAGGTACTTTAGATACTTTTACTTGACTCCGAGTTTTCAGTACTTCATACAAAGCTGCAAATACTGATTATTTGGCATCAACAGGTGGGCTGATTAGGAAAAACCCAGACGTACTGAAGGAGAAGTTGGAATAATTTATTCATATTGCATACCTGCCTAATCTTTGCCAAGTTATTACGTCTCTCCCAAAGCTGCAGGTTGATCTTTTTTTCAGTCATTACATTTTCTACATGCACCTTTTTGAACAGCCTTTGCTCCATCCTTTTACGAGTCACTTATTTTTAAGAAGTAACTGAAATCTTTCTAAGGACTCTGCCCACACTATAAGAACGGTTCAATGATATAAAGTCTTGTTACGGTTCAAAGAACTCCTTAATTGCAACTCTTATAGCTTTTTCAAGTAGAAGCAGGTTACTGGTGAGTTTAGCTCAATAAGATTAAGGCCTAGTTCAGTCCAATGAAAGGCTCAAGTGGAAGGCTTACTGTACATAGTGTTTTTCATTTAAAACACAAAGCTTTATAAAAATATTAAAGTCTTTAGTCTTTGAAGTCCAAAATAGTTTTTTTTTTTTAAATGATGAGTAATTAAACCACATTTGGAATGTTCTTATATACCTACAATACAGTCATTGTGAGAAGATAAATGCTTCCAGCAGCTTACAAAACGATAAAAACTGACAAATATGGAGCAAATTGTTTTTTCTTTTTTTGATTTTTATAGTTTAGTGCATAATAAAGAACTTACAACTTGACAAGTCAAATTCTATTAAATTAGTCTTAGAAGATAAAATAAATAAAAGGTTCCCTCAGGCTGGAATTAGGGAATTTTGATGCAATGGATGCAAAAATAATTGCATCATACATTATTTATGACCTATTGGCATTTATTTTTTCAGATGTTTTTTTAAGTATCATATTTGAGATCCGAACTTTATTTCTGCTGAATCAGCCTTCAGCTCTTCTGCTGAGAGGTACTGCTACTCAACAGTGGCAGACCTATGAGTTGTCCCACCTTCTAATAGTTGTTCATTTTTATGTTAACGCACAAAAGACCTGAAGCATTTCGAGAATTGTCTGCTCTAGTCAATTAATTTCAACAGCAAGATAAATAGAGAGTGTTCACAGTGTGATGGAGCAGAGTAGGGTACTTTTTTTTATTATTAATATTATTGTTGTTATTTTTAATCTGCATTAACTGCAGAGGTTGGTAAGAAGACAGAAATACTCCTGCTTCAAAAGCATCCAAAATACATATTTAAACTAGTTTTGGAAGAAATAAGACAGACAGGATTTATTTCATTTCACATTTATTTCTTATTCAACAATCTTAGAACAAACTAAGCTATATTCTTTTTTTTAAATAAAGCTTTATTTTGTTTAATTAATCAGAGTTTCTAGAAATACCACAATTAGTATTTAATAACTTATTTATTTTCCGAGGATATACTGTAGCTATAACTTTACATAGCTGCATATACTTTTCTGTTGTGCTCAAAAGGACTGTTTATTCTGCTTCTATGCACAATGAGCAGTATAGCAAGAAAGAAAAAAAAAATTCAAAGGCACAAACAAGAAAACTGCAGCAGCAGTGCCTTTGGCTCACCAAATCTCTATGACACCCATTAGGGGCCGTTGACATGCCAACAGGTGGTTTGTGAGTGAATGCTGAAAAACATATTTTGTACCATCAAAAATATAAATGTGTAAAGTTTGTTCTTAATGTTACAAGGACTTTATCAGACCAGACTTTAACTGATAAGATTGATATTTTTAAGCAACAAAACATTCGGGGGCCCATAACAAAAAAAAAAAAAAAAAAAAAACACATCATGCTCAAAGTTTAGCAAAGTGGAGGACCTGTTATGCTTTGGCCTGAGAAGCCTTGATATTTGTGGTGTGCATGTCACCATTACTGTAGCAGCATGTGGAACCAGGGATCCTGTGGTTCTGCTGGAGGTTTCTAACTCCTGTTAAAAGGGAGTTTTCCTCTCCACTGTCCTACAAGCATGCTTAGTGTGAGGGATTGTATTTGAGTCAATGGTCGATGCGAGGGAAATCAACTGGTTTTCCTTAAATAGAAACTTTGAATCAATTTGACTGTATGATCTGGTTGAACTATAAAAAGTGCCTTGAGATGGCGTGTTGTGAATTTGGTGCTATAGAAATAAACTGAATTGAATTTGAAGCAAAAATTATTTCAGCAAAATAATCAACTGCATATGGCCAAATCACTGAAATGGTTCACCATCTTCTTTCACACCAAGTCACTAAATCTACAGTAGATATTATAAAAAAAAAACTTAAAAAAAACGATACATTATACAGGTAGTGTTAAAAGAGGAATGCATAAAGAATATATTCTCTGTACGCTCCAGTCTTGTGAAATCTTTTTAGAGAGAAAGTTCTCTGCCCTTGGTTGAATAGAGTTGTAAAGAGTTTAAAAAGCAAGGTTGTCTACAAGCATAGCACCAGTGTTTTGGTGAGAAACTATTTCATTTTGTTATTTTTCCTCACAAAATAAATGCACTTCAATGAAAGGTCATCCTGGGATTTATACTTCTGTAATAAAAAGATCATTTTATTTTTATAAATTTCACTTTTATTTTAATGCGTTTCACACTTCTTTAGCAGTCATGGAGAAACATTTAGAAAAAAACTGTATAGAGCAGTGTGGATAACTGAAAATACACAATTTAGTATTGCTTTCTGGTACATCAAAAAAGCATCCAGCACATTTTATTTCAGACCCTGTAGAAAGGAACATTTTGTGGCTTGCTGCAACAAAAAAAGCAAAAAAAAAAGCAGAAACCAAGGCAGGCTGACAGGGAAAGTTTAGTTCTTTATTTAGCTGAATATAAAGTAAGGTTTGCAGGCAGAAAGTGTGAACAGCTTGTTATCAGAGGGCAAGCAGGGAACAACAAATGACACAACAACCTGACAACCAGTTTGAGCAAGGTGCCAGGTATCTGTACTCTGGGGATGATTAGATAATGGAAAAATAGGTGAGGGATGTAGGAGGGAGGTGACTGGAATCATGAGGATATTGGGAGGACATCTAGTGGAGAGGCAGAGTATGACAACGGCGATAATAAGTATCCATTAGGTTGGAATGGCTCAGTTTGGCCTGCAGGGCTTCTAGGTGGCTCATCAAATCCTTATACAAGTATCTTGGGGGTGCCTGATTCCTATCTACACTGTGCATAGAGTCAAAGTTGGGTTACGCCATCAGTTCAGCAAAACAAACCGGTGCAAGGCAAGGAAGGTTTGTTTGTATAGCACAATTCACTGCAAAAACAAATATAAGTGCTCTGCATGAATGAAATAATAAAATAGAAGAAAAATAAAAGCAATATAAAAGCAAATAAAGGTAAAAACATGATAAAGGGAGGTAGTAAAACAGATTAAAGCGGTTGAACCACAACAGTTTAACTGAAAAGAGTCAAAGGCAGTTCCAAACAAAAGGGTTTTTAACTTTGGCTTAAAAGAACTCAGGCTTTCAGCACCTTAGCAGTCTTCTGGGAGTTAGTTTCAGATAAGTGGAGGATAGGAACTAAATGCTGCTTCACTGTGTTTGGTTCTAGTTCTGGGTGGACAGAGTAGGCTTGAACTAAATGACCTGAGTGTGATAAGGATAATACACTACAGACAAATTTCATGTTTTTAGTGCTGATCCTTTCAGAGATGTATAGACAAATAGAAGGATTTTAAAGAATTCTCTGAGATACAGGGAACCAGTGTAAGGACTTCAAATATCGGGCTGATGTACTTAACTTTTCTTAGTTCTAGTGAGAACAAGGGCAGCAGAGTTTTGGATCAGTGCAGCATTCACATTCAATCCATCTATCAATCTTCCACTGACTCCATTCTTCCCTCGCTCTTAAACAGGACCTGCAGATACTTAAACTCATCCTCATAGAGCTGGAACTCTCCCCTGACCTGAAAAAGGCAAGCCATGTTTTTCCAATCAAGAACTCTGTCTCCTCCTCTGTCTTGGAGGATCTGATTTTCCATCCTGGTCACTTTGCACACAGATGCAATCCCCCAGAATGCATACTGTAAGTCTTGGACACATCATCCACAAAAGCAGAGATTAAATCTGCTGGCTCTCAAATCAAACCTGCTCCAGCGCTTTGCTGGGCCTAGAATTGCTGACCATTTTCATTATGAATAGCAGGGCAGGCTTGCCAGAGTCCAACATGTACCAGAAACAGACGCTACAATGATTACCAGACTCCTGCTCCATTTATACAGAGACCTGATGGCCCTAGTAAAGGACCCCTGATGGTTGAATGCCTTTTCCAGGTGCTTAAAGGAGATGTGGAAAAGTTGGGTATACTTGCATGGACCCTCAAGTTAGCTGTAGAGGGTGTAGAGCTGGACCAGTGCTCCATGGCCAGAAGAAACACTACACTGCTTCTGCTTTAGCTGAGGTGGGATAGGTTTTCCAATTGAAGCTGAGAAGTGAGATCCACCTTTGTGAGATTTAACCTGAAAATGAGTCAAACTCTAGCATTTTAACCTTAAACTAATCTCTTATCACATATGCTCTAAAAAAACAGCAATGCCAAGCTATGGGCTTATAAAACAGAACAAAATATCCAATGTTCTATTTAGCAGCCCAAACTGAAATATCAGTAATCAAACATACTCTGCTGTCAGAATGATAATACAGCTCAAAGCAAGCCAATCAGTGAATATGAACAGTGAAAAGAGGCTAATCCACAGGACGTTAAGCAGAGCACCCCCCGGCAAGATGACTGATTCACTTTGATGAGATTAATACATTCATATAAAAAAGTGGATTAAGATAGCTGCCAAGGAAGAAAAAAGAAAAAAAACTGCAAAAGCTGTAGATGAACAGGAACAAATTAAATCCTTAACATGCAGGAATTACTAGATTGCACAGAGGAAGACCAACAGGATTAATGTTTATGAAAAATATGAAATAAACTCTCTGCCTTCTGTTAGAGCGACGGGCTGCATCATTTCACTGAGTGCCCTCCACGTTTTCGCCCCACCAGTCTGCCTGACATTCTCCCAGCTGCTGCCCATTAGCTCATTAAAAGCCATTGCATGGCGGCTCAATTTTCTGCTGCAGCAGTTGAACATTGCTATGCAACAGTTTGCTTCTTATTTATTTATTTCTGCTTTTTAACAAAAAAAGAGCATTAAAAAGTAAGTTGGGATGCATTAATAAATTACTGCATATGTGAAGCTTATTTTGTTGTAGTGAAATATAGACGTCACAGATACTCATTAGCAGCCAAAAAAAGCAACAGCTTTTTTGTTTTCAAGGAGCTCTGCACAACACCACTTAAAGTATTTCATTGTTTATCTAGATTTGAATTCTGTTTATGTCTTAGTTATTTAGCTATTTTACTGTATGTTTCTAACTTCTGGGTGTTAGATTCAGCCATAAATGACCTCAGTTTTTATCTTTGTCAAAAAAAACAACTTAAAGTTAAAGGAATAGTAGACCCAAAACATGATTACTTGAAGCCTTCATTTTCTACTCACCCCCATGCTGAACAACACTCTGGAGTACTTTTTTTGATATCTCAAATGCATCTGGAGATCTGGGAGGCTTCTTGCTGTCTGCTGACATTCAAATAATGGAGGTCTATGGTGCCGAGACATGCAAGGTCCATAAAAGTCCACAAAAACATGTCAATATTCCTCCATACTGCTCGTCCAATGTATTCCAAGTGTCTCCAAGTGTAATAGCCGCCTGCCGAATTCATGAGTCTCACGTGAAACCCGGCAGACCAAACCAGATGAAAGTGCGGTGCATTCAGCTCGGCAAAGAACTCATGCTCTTCCTCAACACTCAAGATCCTCAGACATTTTTTTTTCGTTGTTTCTTTCTTTGCACAGGTAAACAGCACATTTCTTCTTCTACGCTTGCATTATCGGCAGAGCAGGCGCTGAATGCGCACTTTCATCTGGTTTGGTCTGCCACGGTTTCCGTAGAGACTCGTGAAGCAGCGCCTTTAGGAAATCCTATACACTACTGTTTATGCTTCTAAAACATTCTAAATGACTTAGTTTCAGAGTAAATTATGGACGCTACCCACCCAGGACACTTGGAATACATTGGACCGAGCAGTATGGAGGGAATATAATGACACGTTTTTTGTGGACTTTTATGGACCTTTCTGTCTCGGTCACCATAGACCTCCCTTATTTGAATGTCAGCAGACAACAGAAGCCTCCCAGATTCCAGATGCATTTTGAGATCAAAAAAAAGTACTACCAGAGTGTTGTTCAGCATGGGGGTGAGTAGAAAAGGAAGGCTGATCATGTTTTGGGTGTACTGGATTCCTTTAAAGTTAAAGTTATTTTTAAACATTTATTAAGTAGAAGAACAATGAAAATTATGTTTACTTTGGAATTCTTAGTCTATAAAGTTGCAAATAATTCCAAAGTTAGTAAAAATATTTTGGGACAATTATATACATAGAAATACACTAAAATCTCATCCAAACATATACAACCAGTGATCATTTCAAGGGTAATATAACTAGGTCTAAATTATCAAATAGCAATTGAAACTGGGATATTTTTAAAGCAGTTATTTAGCAGTGTGAGGAGATATAGTCCATTATCTCTTTTACCGTAGAAGCTTTAGGAGATGAGTAACATCATCTTCTAAAGGGGCGACTCTCGAACAGAACTTTACTTCACAATGCAGGTTTTAACAGATTTCTTTTTTAACTAATCTGTTCTATAGTCTTTAGTCACAATGAAACCCACATGGACAAAAGAACAGTGTCGACGTCACATAGCAGTTTTGAAAGTAGAAATTGATGTTGTGGATGTTTTGTAATGGTGACTCCAGGGACATATATCTCATTAAGTACCACATTTGGAAATTGCTCTCTCCTGATGTATTTGAAGATGGAAAAAAATCCAGACTGGGTTACTCTGACTGAGGTTAAAAAGTAGAATATGAATCACATATGTGCAAAAAAAATCTGATTTGGGTTGCATTTACATGCAGTGTGAACATAGCTTAGTTAGATGCATGAATGGTTACAGAGATCATTGCTGAGGCTCGTGCCAGATAACAGTGAAATAACAAAAAGCATAAAATCATGAACGTAATAGATTTGTTTTAAAAAGCTCGATGTAGCAGCTAAAATCCTATAATTTAGGCTACTGGTTGCTATTCCTGAAAGGCGTTGCTTTTATGTAAGCTCAATTAAGATTATCATGCCGATCTTTTGTTTTAATTATAATAAAGTTACTTATGATCAGAACACTATGCATCGTTTTACTACTTTCCTACACATACATAAACTCAACATTAATCAGAACCAAACACAGTAGAAAACTGTTGCCAGAACAACAGAACAGAATCTTGGTTGGGCTTAAATAACCCCATCCAACAATGAAACTCAAAATAAAATACGTCTCCTGGTGGCAATACAAACAAGAATAGATAAATGGCTCCTACACTGGTTACACTCCTTCAAAGGGTCCACTTCCTCCATGACGTCAGTAGAGCAACATGTTACCACATGTTTCATATCTGATATAATATGT
Organism: Cyprinodon brontotheroides; assembly: GCA_018398635.1. Classification (NCBI taxonomy): domain Eukaryota; kingdom Metazoa; phylum Chordata; class Actinopteri; order Cyprinodontiformes; family Cyprinodontidae; genus Cyprinodon; species Cyprinodon brontotheroides. The sequence continues at coordinate 8,041,977 of JAGKQL010000034.1, forward strand.
ATTAGTAAGTGTCTAAATATAAATCTACATGTTGCTGTAACATTTCAATAAACGGTTCCATTATTAAATGGCCATCATTGTCTATAAGCGGCATATTCTATGAGCTTCCATTTTAACCGCTTTCCTCCAGCCTTTACAAGCCTTAGATCATTTAACCTTGCAACGTACATCAATGAAAATCATCATCCTTTTCCTGACAAAAGGATCCCAAAGTATGCTCTTCTTAAACTGCTGTGACATTCAAAGTAGATTAAATTAAACATTATAACTTATAAAGAACAGCATTATAGAATGAGTTGGAAAAACTTAAATTTATGGAGAAGTGTTCATGCCTATCATACTTAACAACCTAAGTTTTTATTTTTTTAGTTATTTTTATGGATTATAAAGATTACTCCCAAAACTAAGCTTAAGCTGTTTTATTGGTTTTTGTTTCATTTCAGGGAAAAATGAGGATATTCAGGCTATTAAAAAAAGAGTAATTAAGAGACAGTGGGGTAGTTTTTCTCTGCGAACTTAAATTTTCATTTCATGTATCTCTTTCTGTAAAATACCCATGCTAATATTTAGATGTGGAAGTGTTCCTTTGGTGTCGCTTAAAGTCGGACGCCCATTATCTGTAAAGTGTGTCAAAAGCGAACACATTTGTTGCTTAAGTCGAAGTATGTAAAAACACTTGGGTAAAAGTTGAAGTATCAATCTGACCTCTTTACCAAGTGTAAGTATGAAAAAGTATGTGCTCCAAAACTTAAAGCAAGCAAAATAACCCCAAAAACACCGTGATGCCGCTTATATGAATTGCCAAAAGCTTAATTCCTACTAATTATTTTGAGAGAAATTCTTGGTAGAGATAGGGGCTATGGGATGAGGGGAGGTCTCGTTATTCCTCTCGCCAGCTCCATCTCCAGATAGCTGACTCTTGCCTGTCCTAACTCTTCAGACATTTCAACAACTTTTTCTGAATCCAACATTTTAGCATGGCAGAGACTGTTTGCCATTACAGTCTGAAGAACACCTGTTTGCTTCTGATTCTTTTAGCTAAACCAATGTTTGCCTTATATGACTCATCCACTCATTACACTAGTTTCTTCTTCTACCAGATGTGGGATGTGGTCAAATTTGATCTGCATTGGATAGGCGCACATGAAAACATTAAATCGAAGACAGGAAGGGAGAAGGAAGAGAAAATACAGATACTTGTATCAAAATATGGTGAGTAGAAGTCAGGAGGAAGAAAATAAGTAATGGAGTAAAGTATAGATACCTAAAAAGTGTACAGTAAAGTGGTATTTTTACTCCATTACTTGACACTGATTATCTGGCATCTTTAAACAGGTATTAGAGTCAAGGCTCATTGGACGACATTTCCTAGTTTTCAAAAATAAATCAAAGCTCCTCAGAACATATGTGTTTAATGTCAGACCTTTATATTTTCTATTGAATTAATGTTCTTGTGTTAGACTGTAGGCTCCATAGCATTAATGTAGTTGTTTTAGGACCACAATTCTGCTCCTTACAGTTGTTGCTCTTTAGCAAGTAAATCCCCCATTTATAAGACATTTACCGTTCACAGGGAGGAAACATACCCTCATATTTCAACCTGTTCAAACTGACCAGACTTTTTTAAAGGAGGGGTGGACAATAAATTAGTATAAGTATACCGGTATAATGATTATTTTAGTGAATAACAGTGATATGAAATGTACTATATTTATATATACAATACAGTCCATGGTTAGAGCATTTGTTGTTCCATTTTTTTTTATTTTAAAGCAAATATTTTTAAAATTTTATATTGGAGGATATTTATAAACAATAGTGTTGTCCAAGGTTTGCACAGTCATCTATTTTGGGTATTTTTAGCAGTCTTTCCGAACCTTTTTCTTTATTTATACCAATATCAAAATACTATTGTTTTGAGAGATATGAAAAAATACAACATATTGTGATGAGTTTTGGCCATATTGTCCTGCTCTATTCTGGAGGGTGATAAACAGCATTAACTTTATTGATTTGGAAACTTGAATTAAGGGTTAGGGAGCTTTCTAGTAAACTCTTTGCTGCCTCAGAGCAAATGACAGCAAAGGAGCACCAACCTTAGGTGGTGAACTGGCTTCTTCCTGGTACAGGTTGATGGAAAAAGGAAAAAGAGAAAGGAGATAATCAAAGTATGCTATTTGTAGAAGCAATGCCCTGATTGACCAGTTTTAACCATTATTTTCAAAGATAAATGGTCTATAACCACCATATAAAACATCTGCTTTATTCTCCTTTAAAAGAGGGATCTGTGTGCGGTTAGTTTACCGATTAAACAACATTATTAATACATTGATGAATACAAATTTTAAATGTTCCAGTTATCTACTGTTTTAAGAAAACTGTTAAACTTGTTTAGTAAGCACAAAAGAAGAAGTATAAGGAGAAAAAAGGTTTAGGTATTCCTATATTATATTACATTTTTATAATTACAAGTTTAGTTTTAGTGTTGACCTTTATTTAGCTTTTTACTACATTGTAAAAACCCAAAATGAATATTAATGCAATTATAATAAATCGTATTTCTCTATAAATATGAACCAAAATGCTTCAACAAGTTTTGTAGGCACAAAAGCATAAATCTATCTCACAGACATATAACAATTTATTTATTTATTTTTCATTATTTCAGCAGTTTCTGCAGCTGCAGCAGGGAAACATTTAAACTCTGCAGCTGTGGGCTGTCAACAAGCTGCTACCGAGGGTGAATGCAAGTCAGAACCTCCTGCTGCCCACACTTCAACCAAACCTCTTTCCTTTACTCCTTCAGTTTGTTCCACTTCAGCAAACGTCTGGCAGCAGCCTGTCTAATGGACTCTCTGTTATGTAGGCCTCAGGCCGAGTTGCAGGCAGCATTGTGAGACATTCCTTCAGGTACTGATCTGATCAGGCTGACAAGGGCATCCAGGTCATTTACAAGAAAATATATTGCTTTACTCCTTCATGGTGTCAGTCTCAATGGGACGTAGAAATATTTCCTGTGTTTGCTTTCTCCTCAGAAGGCGATAGGTTGAAATAGTGCCTGTCGGAATATCACAGCTGCTGGTTAACTTGTGCAAGACAACTTTGTCGGAAAAATCTACATCATAATATTTTCATGAGTGCTGATTTTCTTATACTTACATTCGAAATGGATTCACTCAGGCCATCTAACGCTGGGTGAGAGCAATTGTTTTAAACAGAAGAGAAGATAATAGATGATTATTTTCCCATCACAGTTCAGACTGCTTCCTTTCAAGGTTTATTCAAGATTTTACTGTTTTCTTCAACTGTGGGAAAAATCTGTAGTATGATACAGGCTTTAAGTAGTTATTGAAATCCTGTGTAATCAGAACAGGCAGGAACATTATCAAAGGCTGTTTCTGTTCTTCCTTAAAATGTTTAATAACTGTTGGCTTGAATGAAGAAACAGCAGATCTCAATTTGTTGATAGATAAGATTTAGACTTTTTTTTATTTCCCATCAACAGCAGCCACAGTAGTGATGGGTTCATGAGGCATCTTGACACATTGCCAGACTATACTGATACCGCTGACACCTGCTGGACATTCAAAGACAATACAGGCAGCTTATTAACAGACTAAATTGAATTGATTTGATGACCTAGTACATTTATGTCATTTATAATATTGTAGGTTATATTGTATTATTTCATATTTATGTATCATTTGAAAATATCTTTGATATTTTTAGATGCAGCCAATAAATAATGTGAACATAAAATGTGAAAATATAATGGGAAAATTAAGGGGAAAATGTGAATGAGGATGCTAACTTGGACTAGGATTTTAAAATCATATTTTTAAGTCGATAAGGACAGTAAAACAGTAAAATAAATCTAATAGTCAATTTGAGATTAACTTTAATTTAGGTAAGTTGAGTGATAACTGAGAGAAAAAAGATGACACAACGAGAACATTAAAATAAAAACACAGCAGTTGAAATGTTCCTATTCCTTTTTGGCTGCTCCAAAATTCTTGATAATTTTAATGATAAACTGCTCAAGATTAGAAATTTTTTTTAGTAAATGCATCATGTTGACAAATGCGTTTTAAAAAACAGTTTAGTGTGTCAGTTAGAAACAACTCCTGTATGGGTCCCATGACTTTTCTTGGAAACTAAAGGCACGCACCGTTGATGTTTTGCTATATAAGCTTATACATGCACCGACGCATCTGTGTTTTACCGGACCCATCAATAAGCTACTGTTTATTTTAATATTTTTTTATCCTACATATTATATGAGTCTTCTGTATTATCTAATTTTATTCAGTTTTTAGTGCAATGTTTTTGAAAAACATCAGGTAACAAATATTTTCCCAGTCACGTAATTTTGGCCTCATTCCTCCTGGGATGTTTAAAGCAATAAAGCAGATGTGGAAGACTTGGCCTCTCCAATCGCATGGACCCTCAACATGGTGCTTTTCTACAGCCTCCTGTGGGTGGCACTGGTCAAAGAAGTAATTTTCAGATGACACCCAGCTTTAATATCATCAGGTAACTAAGAACCACTTTCCCCAAGAGATCGTTTGAGCTTCTCACTGAGAAAGGGATTATTCTCCACTTCGACCCGTTCAAGTACCGCAGGAAATTTGAGTGGCAGTCAGTTTCTCCATTCACCAACTATCAACCGCATTCTGGGTAAACCCTGTTTCGCCCTCCACCGAATCAGACAAACACTGGAACCATGGCACACAGACAGGAGTCAAAGATTCAACAACTTCTCTTGAAGCGTGATTCAGCAACCAAATCCTCTTCTCCAAGTTTCACGAGTCAAATTCCCCACTGAGCCTGAACTAACCGTTGTGTCTTCCCCTCACTTTACAGTTCGGTTGAACAGTGTTCATAGCAACACCTCTCCCTCTGTTTTACTTCTTAAATAAAACCCGTTAAACCTTTTCCCTGTCTATCTGTTTGATTATCTGCGTTTGGGTCAGAACTTTGTAACATCATGACAAAAAGGACGTTATTCGCCATTTTTACCAAAATGCTGTTTGTTTACATTCCCCCACCAGCTTTCTGTCGCGCTTACTTCGTCACAGTCAGTTGCGTTCATTGGTCAGAGCGTTGGCCAATAGGCACAGACATGTTTGGAAAAACAACGGGTTGTTCTCATCAACAATCTTGCGATGTCTCATTCATCAGGGCCAGTCTGGTTTATAAGGCTATGCAATGTTACTTTTACTTGCTGTAAAAATTTGAGACAGCTGCCCAAACCTTTTCAAAACAGACTCAACGTACGTTAATAAAGGCTTTTGTAAATCACACACGGCAGTCTACTGGCTATTTAGCTCAAAAAAGTTTATATGAAACCCAAAAAGCCCTGCTTGCTGCTGCAATGAACTGAATGATTTCTTAACACTGATCATTTCACAGTTTAACAATCACAGCTTTGTCATATAAATGTTTACAAAAGCAAATATAATATCTACAGATATCGCCTTATAGCAATATATTTTAGCTTTAGCTTTGATTCAGTTTGGAAAATACGCTCCTCAATTCCAAATGTGATTTCCAGTCGATGCATTTAAGCACATTTTCAGGGAACAGGTTGGGGGTAAAGTAATATGAGGAATTTAAATTGTTTTATAGAATACATTTTTAGTTCTTTATACATTTAGATTTTCTTTTTGCCATTGTGTATATTTCTCTGCACTCCTATCAAATAATAACTAAATATACAAATCAAGGTGATGATGTCATCTAGTAACTTCTAGTGGTTTTTGGGGGCAGTCATTGGTTGCTTTCCTTCCTAAAGAGTTGGCAACAGTGGATTAGACCCTCTCAACGTACATAATAATTATAATAATAATAAGTCATTTAATTTATAATGCACTTTTCACCAAAAAGGCCCCAAAGTGCTACAAAAAAAGCATTTAAAAAAGCATTAAAAAAGAAATACATAGAGATAAAAGAAATAAAATAAGATACCTAGGTATTAAAAGCTGGTTTAAAAGAGAAAAAAAAGAAACCTCTAAGTGGGACCAAAAGTTTTGCTAAAAAGAAATGTTTTAAGGCCTTTTTTAAAACACTCAGTGGACTGAGTTGCCCTCAAGGTGTCAGGGAGGGAATTCCACAGATGTGGGGAGGCAGCACAAAATGCAATATCTCCCATTGCCCTGAGTCTGGTTCTGGGAATGTGGAGCAGGTTTGAGTGAGTGGAGCGAAGGTTTTTGAGAAAGGCAGCCCGCACAGCGCCTTGAAGCATGCCTAGAGCTCTTTAATGACCTAGAAACTGTTGGGATCTGGAGGTCTGTCCCCCTTCCTCCAGCTGAGGGCGCCCCTTTGGTCTCCTGGGGCTGAGCTGAGGACCACACCTGAGATCCATCAGTCATCAGGAGATCAGCTTTATAAGCAGCGACTGAGCTTCCCTTCCTTGCCAGAGTGTTGAATAAGTTATGGAAGATCCTGACCGAAACCTGGAGCTCTGGTGGAGCTCATGTTTAAGATACCTGCCTGCCGGCTCTGAGAAGCCTAACCTGAAGAACCTCAGCCTGCATCTACCTGCCAGTTCTCAGGAGAGAACTTGGAGACCCACCTTAGGTCTGAACCACACAACTCAGAAGCCAGTTCCTGCCGCCGCTAAGCCTTCTGCAAATCCTCTGTCTCTGGATCCAACCGGTACTCTCCCTCTGACGCTCAGCCTGAAAGCTCTGGACAGAAGATCTTGTGTTTCCAGTCCCGCTCCTGTTTCCAAAACCTGTCTGAACCTCGTGTTTCCAATAAACTGTTAAACTTTCCTCCTGACTCAGAGTGTGTTCTGCATGTGGGCTAAGAACCTAAAACCCATCATGACAGAAACACTTGATATATCTTAGATCAAGCTAAAATTTCAGTCAAAATCTACTTTCTGTGACTAATTATTGTTAATTTTGAAGTTTTTTTATTGACTGGAGTTAGTTTTTTCAGACAAAAATCCTTTTCAGAGATCTTACTCTTAATCTATATAAAAAGCCTTAGTTGTCCTTAGTGACTCTTTTCTGTATGCACAGAGTGATGCCTACTTCCCAAAAGGTTAAAGTCAAACATTTCACATTTCTCATAGGTGTACTAGCTCCTTTCCTTCCAGACACAGAATTATTATAGACAAGAAACAAACACTTTCATTATGTTTCTAAATATATTTAAACTATTCACGTTCAGATTACCATCTTGAATTAACCTAATTAGATGACAGCTACATGATGAGACACAAACTAAAGACTCCCCATATATAAAGTCTCTTTGCTCCTAGATAATAATTACTTTTGAAATGATTGCCCATGAAAGCTTTTCTGAATCTCTTGGATAGACTACTCAAGACTAATGCATTCATGTAAATCAGTTCATTTATTTTTAATTTGCTTTTAATTTGGGGATGGAAGGACAGACAGACAGAGACAAACAGACAGACAGATCGATAAAACAGATGTGTTTAAAAAGCCAGAAAGTACCATTTGTTTTCTCAAAGTTTGACATTAAATTATAATACATTTTTTTAGTTCTTTGAGAACAGCAAAAAGCCAACTAAGAGAGTATCTGTTAAGAGAATATTACAAAACAGTCTTCAAATGTAGAGGTTTTACAGACACTTTCTCAGTATTTGATCAAATTGCCTTTAACCTTTCTGATTTAGCTTAAATGTTTTGGGCTCTTTTCTCTAACATCAGGTGCACTGCAAAAAACATCTAAAATAAGAAAAAAAAGTCTTCAGTTATGTTTATTTATCCTTAATTTGAGCAGGTTAACAAGATGATCTGCCAACGGAATGAGTTTTTTTTTTTACTCCTAAAATAAGATAACTAGATAACATACACTTTAAATAAGACAAAACAATTGTTTTTTCTTTTATATAAATTGTCTTTTTCCATTTAAAATATGTCTCACTAATCTTCTCAATAAAAAAATAAAATCCACTTAATTTGAGCAAAAATTACTTATTTAGATTTCCATTTTTGCAGTGTGAAAATTCGTCTGTTTTCTCTTGATTAAACTTGTTTAACTAGGTCAGATCTGTTGACCAACATTCCAAAGCATCTTTTTCCAGCTCTGCTTGCACATTTCCTATGGGTATGAATTCAACTACCTTATGTTCTCTTTCAAATGTTTTTGTTTTACCTCACCTAATTTACACTAAAACACATTCAGCACTGGAAACCGTATTAATATATTCTAAAATGTCTTCATTTTGAAACAGAAACTTCAGACAGCTGACAAGAAAACATTGACAAAGTGAAGGAGAAAACTGTAGGATTTATAATTACATCAATGGGAAACAGGACAAAATTATAAAGATAATACACAAGTGTGGTAAATGGCCACATTGTAGCCACAGCTGGCCTGGCGCTACCAACAGCAGACAAGTTGAGTAAAGTGTGTGTATAAAACCTTACCACCCTTTTTTACCCACTTAGCCTGTTTTACCATTTGCAGCTTTCTGAAATTATTATCTATCTAAATTAAGACTTAGATTAAATGTGTGGAAATTGAACTGAAATCCTATTAAGTTATTAAATATAGCAACTGATGCACTCTTTATTAATAAATCTACTTGCTCTCAGCATCTTTCTCTTCTTTCTGCTCTTCTTCTAGAGGTCATCCATTAACAGGCACTAATATGAATAAGCTGTGACAACAATCAATACTTCTTGGGAAAGTTACAAAATCTGTTTCACAGAAAAAAAAAGGGTGGTCTGGTCTAATTCTTAAGAATGGATAATGAAGGTGTGCAACAAATTATTTTATCAAACTATTCTGAAATATCTGGAGTAGCTCAAATGTAGTAAAACAAATAAGCAAAAACCCAGATATGTGGCTTCAAAATCTTTATTTTTTTATTTTCACATTTAAAAAAGACAATGCCAGCCAACCAATGTTTGATTCAAAGTATTTGAACAAACTGTGTGAAGCAGTATGGTGAATAAAGAAAGACAATAATTTACACCGAAATATACATAACAAAACAGGCATGGCAATAGCCATGGAAAATACCAGAAGCTAAAGAAGTTTAAAATGAAAAAAAGGGAGTAGCTTCATTGTAGTGAACATGAAAGATAATGGACATCAGGGATAAAGACTAATAAAATTACAACAACAAAAATAACAGAAACCGATTTTGCTTTACTTATGAATTCAAGTTAACTTTATGACCACATGGATAACTGCCCACTCTGCGCACTTTATACACTGTCATCAACTCAGACTCACTGTTACGTCCCGCCAAGGACACAACATATTTGAGGACACGAGACAAC
>JAGKQL010000034.1:8055912-8208987 GCA_018398635.1 Cyprinodon brontotheroides
ATATATATATATATATATATATATATATATATATATATATATATATAAATAAATGTGTTAATTTGCTTTAACTCCAAATGTGAAATAATTTGTTGTGGTAACAACGACTGTACACTAGGCTGAGCTGCAGTATAATGTTAATGTTGTCTTGCCTTTAATTTAAGCTGTGTACCGGTTAGACTCAGAAAAAATAAAGACATGGAAATTTTGTTTCATATCTTTTATCTTGAAGTTTTTTCTATTATTGACTCCCTCGCAATTCCAATAGATTAGTTTTTGTACAATCTGCCTTCTAGTACAAGGGGACCTGTTTTTGAACTATGCAGGGTGTCCTGCTGCATTTACAAAATGAGTCCTATGATGCATTGTGGCTAGATATTTTTTAGACTCTCATATTAATTGGGGTTATGGTAATCTTTTTTATGCAATTATTGGCCTTTATATCTGGCAGCAGCTGGAGGTTTCAGAGCCACCTTTCACTAACTGCTTAAATTGGCGTTTTGATGAGGAATTACTAAGCTAAGCACTTATAGACTAAGAGCCCTGCCACAACTCTAACTCCAACAGCTATATCATGTTGTCAAAACGTATAGATATATTGAGACCTTTTTATGTATTCCTAAGAGCCCTCAGTTACTCTGCAAGACTTTTGCCTCACAAACGATAAGTAGTTGATTATCATAGGATAGGCAGACTGGAGATGATGTTGCCATAATTAAGGTACATTTTTATCTAAGGCTGAAACAATTAATCAGAGAAATCATGATTAATCGATTATTGAAATAATCATCAACTAATTAATTAATCAATTAGTCATTAACTGGTGTATAGAACCCATTTTTAATTTAAGATAAAAAAAATATATATATATATTTTCCTCTGTCATCATTATGCTCTATCCCGAACTCCTCAAGTAGAAAAGTTTCAGTTGCACCTGAAAATCTTTAAAATACCTTTGGCCATCCGATTATTGATCAAGTAATCGAAAAGATAATCGAGAGATAAATATATTTGCAAAATAATTGTATGTGTTTAGTTTTAGTAATGCTTCAGTAAATTCGATCGTATTGGGAAGAGGCTTTGCAGCCTTCAACGCAGGCCCAGCAGATTCCGAAACAGCTTCTTCCTCACCAACATCAGACAGCTGAACAGTTGAGAAAACTCTAAATTATGTCACAGACTCTGCATCAAACTGATATCACCAAACCAAAACATTGCATATTAGCACCATATATATTCAATGCTCTGAACTTCCATATCAATGTGTGTTTTGCACCATGTTTTTTTTCTCCCACACTCTTTAATTTTGATTGCTTCTGCACTTTAAGGAATGGAAATTTTGTATACACGTATGTAAGTTGGGTTTTTTCTTTAGAATGAGGAAGTGCTTTCCCTATCTTGCGAGGAAAAGGCTAGTTCAGAGCACATTCCTGTCAGTGCTTGACTATGGGGATACACTGTATATTCACTCCAGTTTATTCTTACTTAAAAAACTGGATGTACTGTACCACTCTGCCTTACGTTTTATCACAGGTGCATCAGCTAGGACTCACCACTGCACTCTCTATGAAACTGTACAGTGGTCTTCTCTTTACATGAGGAGAAAAATTCATGTACTGACTTTTTATTGCCAAAGCCCTTATGGGTAAACTACCTTTATACATTTTGTAATTTACTTTCCATTTGAGATAGTACTTACAGGACTGAGTCATCAGAAAAATACTTTACATACTCCATTTACAAGAACTGAACTAGGAAAAACAGCATTTTCATCATTTGCACCTAAAGCATGGAATGAACTTCAAGCCACTTTAAATCTTGAAGTACTTCCATCCATAAATTCTTTTAAAGACCTGTTAAAATCATCATTAACTGACAGATGCAACTGTTTTTGATTGGATGCCTTGTTTGCTGTTTGCTTTTTGGTTGTATGTGTATGCCCAATCTTGTTGTGTTGTGTTTAATTTTGCCTAGATGATATGTAGCTGTGGTTTTCTTGTCTCCTGTGGTTTTATGTTAATGTAACTTTTTAAGCCGCTTTCTTGGCCAGGACTCCCTGGAAGAAGAGTTACTTTAACTCAATGGGACTTTCCTGGTTAAATAAAGGTTAAATAAATAAAAAAAAATAAATAAATAAAAATGTATACAAAATGCACATGGATATAAAATGACAACAAAAGTTGTCTAACTCTCTAAGTCTAAGTATTACTTTTTCCACTTGGTTCCTATATAATTTGTTTTTTTCTGCTCCATATGCTAACTGCTGGGTTTCCTTTGATACACTCCTGATGGGTGAACAATGTTGTTCATGCCGCATTTCTGTTCATAAATTAGGCGTACTTACTGAACTGTCTGCCTGCTCTCACTTCTCAGTTCCCTCCATAAAACTTCCTCCTGAACAAATTCATCCATCATACTAGGACCCTTGGACATGGCTGGATGTGTTCTTGTATCTTGAAGGGGAGGTAAGAAGGATATCTCTCCTTGTGAGGAATTGCATCTTACTTGTGGGATTGCTGGAGCCTCAGACACCATGTGGCAGGGCTCTTGTTTGGCTGCTCCTTCTGCTGGGTGAGGTTGGCTGAAGTGTCACTACTGAGCAGGTGCTGCACCAGCATCCGGCTCTTCCTCTCAGAGACATAGGATGGCTCTCTCCTCTTTGCTTGCTGCTGCGGAGCACCCGACACCGTCTTCTTTCTTGTCTATACTACTGCCTAAACTCTTCAATATTTCCTCAAGCTCATCTGTTTAACAGATCAGATTTATCAGAGGATCTCTCAATCTACAGTACATTAATCTCTTTTTTTGTTGGAGAAATTTAGGGAGTCAGAGTAGAGCCTTGGATAGGGTTTCCTACAGCTGCCCTGCTACTTCCACCTCTTGTCTTTAAGGAGTGTTTGCTTGCTTTACTCAAGTCATTGGAGGGTCTTAACATTTACTTTCTGCTTCAATATTATTTAAGCTATACAAAATAGCTTAAACGATGTGTTCCATTCTTTCCTCGGGGCTCAGACTGACCTTAAAACCAGGTTAGTGACTCACATGATCGCTATCTTTATCTGTCAGAGTTTCGTTGTCACTTACTTGAGTTTCTACCTTTACAGAGGTTTGAGTCATCTCGTTCAAGGTGACAAGTCACAGATTCCTGAGCAATTAATACAATTATATTTTTTAAATCACTTCAGTTCTGTCTGCCTGAAATCTGGGTCCTACACTCCAAGCTTTAAAATTATTCAGAGCGTGAAGTGCTTTGTAAGGAACATATCAAACACCCAGATCTCAAATGTATAACTTAGCTGTGTTATTAAGAATTTTATGCGAGAAGGCAATTATCAAATGAATTTCTTGATTGGAGAATCTTAAAATTGTCTTTAAAATTGTTATCAAAACTTTTGCTGCATCGTTGTATTTGAGCTGAAGGCTTTTAACTGGACTTTGTGCTTGAATTCTTCATACAAAGGAACAGTCAAGTACAACAGTCCAGCAATATTTTTTAGCATAGGCAAGTAAGGAAACTACAGTAAACCTATATAATATAGAATTGGAAACACAAGTAGGGATCAATAATAGTGCCAAATTTCTCACATTATTTTCAAAGATGAAATATCTAAGTAAGAGTTTCTTTTTCAGAAACTACAATCTAAATATGACAATATCTGTTTTGTCTAAATTTAAAGGCCAAAAGTGATGTAGTCTTTGACCTCTTCAATGCATGCTGAGAGTCAGCAGATTAACAATAAATAAAGGAGAGAATAAAATCAAAACACAAACATTACTGGATAATACAAGTATGGTGTTTTTCCCCTCTTTTGTAAACTGATGCTGTACTTTACTATATTCCAACAATATTACCGAACACAATGTAGTAAATGCAAATCAATTGAACGGTTTCTACATTTGTAGTGTGAATTATTCTGAAAGGTTTTTGAAGGTCATACAAACTGTACGAAAAAAACACGTAAAGAAATTCAATCTGTTTTTACTCTCCAATACAATCCTACCGATGTTAGGTGTGTCGAATTGTGGTCTACCCATCCTAGTTCTGAAAATTACCAATTTTTTTTATTTTATTTTATTATTTGATTATTTACATCAAGATGATTTTTAAGCTTAACTGTAAAATTGTATCATTCTTTTTTAAGACAACAATAACACCTTTTGTTTGTCTTAAATTTTTTAACATTCAATTTGTGAAACAGAATACATTTGTCGTTAAGCCAATTGACAAACTGGTATCACACTTAAAGACATTAGAGACTTTACAGATGAGCTTCTATTCTTAGGCCATACACTTTTCTTTCAGATATAATTTCATAGATGCAAACTGGGAGACCAACCTTTTACCCTCCAGGTTCTTATCTGTGTTCAGGGGCAGAGGTTCTTGCCTCCCGCCCAGCTCTCTTGAGGTTAATTATACCCACCTTACCAGCTGTGACTGACCTTCTATGTGCCTGAAGCAAAGACAACTGAAAGATTTGGCATAGAGGCTGTTATTGGTTAGGGCTTTTATTTCCAAGAAGTCAGTGTTGACAAGTGATATATTGCCTTGTCAGGGATTGCTAATTAAAGTGACTGACAGTGCACAACCTAGATGTTCAGCTGGTAATGGAACTTAGTTTGTCCAGTCAGTTTGTCTTCCCACTTTCCTCCAAACCTTTTGGCCTTGACTGTAAGACTGGGTCTAGTTTTTCCATATATTCCTTCTACTGCTGTACTTTTTCACTTCATTGTGGTCAAATTAGTGACCAAACACAACAGTTAAAATTTAGCTCTTAAGGTGAATGTATAGTTATGTTTTAACCCTAAAAATGAGGTAAATTTTTCTTCATCGACACTTTAGCTGTAAACACAATTTAAGCTGTAAATTGAATGAAGCCGAGGTGAATATTAAACTGAATAAAACTGATTCACTTACACATCCAATGGAATGCTCATCCATCTCTATGGTAATTAGACCATATACCAACAAAGTCCAATCAACATTCAGGTAAAAAAAACAAAATATATATATATATATATACATATATTTTTTTTGTTTGTTTGTTTTTACGGCACTACAGGCTAATTTTTTTGACAGTAGGCTGACAGGAAAGGGGGTATAAGAAAGGGCAAGAGACATCCAGCAAAGGACCATAGGTTAGATTCAAACCCCAGTCAGCCGCATCGAGGACTAAGGCCTCCGTACATAGGTTGTGCGTGCTGACCACTGCACCACCAAACAATGGCCAGGTTACACATTTTTTGGATATTTTTATATTATTTTGATCACACAGCAGTGCAAAATGCCTCTCGTCACCTCATTGGACTGTGACAAGTTTCTAGAGAGGATGGCTATCTTGGAAATGAAAATGAATCGACTGGAAGTCAATATGGAAGTAAATGCTGGTTATGGAAATGATACGACCCTGTCTATGCCAACCCTGCTGGTGTCTCAAAACATTGGGATTACCCCACCAGTGGTTTTAAACAGCAACTAATCAGAACAACAAAAAAACTGTACAACTGTGAAATAATGTGCTACTAGAATGACAATATCTGTAAGAAAGCGTGTTATCATGGACAGTACAATTAATAACTTTACCCAGTCTTACGTTTTTGCATCCACTTTGCCCTGTAACTCAGCAGATGAGCTGGTTTATAATTTACATTCTAAAGTTGCAGACATTATTAATTCCACTGTTACAGTTAAAGTGAAAGTTGTCTCTAGGAAAATGAAATCTCCATGGAGAAATGCTTCAGCACTAAGGAAAGAGTGGAGGGAGTGTCGAAAAGCCGAACGAAGGTGGCGAAACAATGGACTCCATGTTCACTATGAAATCTATAAAGATAAACTTCAAAGATATTATTCAAAACTAAAAGATGCAAGAGAATCTTACTTTTCTGACATTATCAACAAAAAAAAATCAACAATGCTTGCGCCTTATTTGGCACAGTGGACAAGATAACAAATCCTCCTATCACGATGGCAGAAAAACTTCAATCTACAAAGGCCTGCAATGTTTTTGCAATAGATTTTACTTCAAAAATATTAGGTATTAAAAAAGCAGTCTGCACATCAACAAAAACTCCAGTACCAACCCTGTCTCCAATTAGAATAAACTCTGTTAAAATGTCCCAATTCTGCCTAATAAACTGCAAAAACTTAGAATACACTGTTCAGCAGCTAAGCTCCTTTTCCTGCTGTCTTGATGTTTTACCCACAGGATTTATTAGGAAGGTGTTGTCTGTTTGAGTCTTATTTGATTGAAATTATAAACACATCGCTCATGTCGGGTGTTTTCCCCCCCGAGCCTTAAAAACAGTAATTATCAAACCATTGTTGAAAAAGAGAGGCTTGGACAAATTGGTCCTTCAGAACTACAGGCCTATCTCAAACCAGATCAGTAAAAATCTAGAAAAAGTTGTGTTTTTTTTAACGATGATCAGCTAATTTGATGTCTTCCAGTCAGGTTTCCTTGCGAACGCCAGTACAGAGAATGCCCTGATTAAGGTGTTCAGTGAGATCCGTATGAACTCAAGACTCTCGAAGATCCACAGTGTTGGTATTGTTGGACCTCAGAGCAGTGTGATACTGTTGATCACTCAATTTTATTAGAGGATCTGGAAACCTGGATCGGCCTTTCTGGTACAGCTCTTGACTGGTTTCAATCCTAACTAAAGGGGAGGGACTTTAATGTGTCAGCAGGGGACTATAAATCAGAGACCAGAAAAATCACATGTGGGGTTCCTCAAGGCTATCTCCTGGGACCACTCCTATTCAACATCTACATGCTCCCCTTTGCTCAGATATAACAAATAACCGGACCAGGTAGTTAGGGCATTGCGCTTGGAATCCAAAGGTTCTGATTTCAAACCGCACTCCCTTAGACTGGGACTCTGGGTACCTGAGCAAGACCCTTAACCCCAGATTGCTTCCCGGGCGCTGCACAATGGTAGCCCACTGCTCCCCAAGGTGATGGGTTAAATGCTGAGGTGAATTTTTCCAATGTGAGATCAATAAAGTTCAAATATCATTATTATTGGCTTTATTATAATCTTTTATTAAGATTTTACGTAATGTCTGTAAATGGCCTGTATAAAGCACTTTTTCAAGTCAGGAGACTTTACCAAAGCACTTTACACTACTTTCAGGCATTCACACACTGATGGTGGCAAGCTACATTGTAGCCACAGCTGGCCTGGGGCTCACTGACAGAAGCGAGGCTGCTGTACACTGACACCACTAAGTCCTCCGACCAAGTGAGGCTGCCTTACACATGTGCCAGCGGGCCTTCTGGCCACCCACCATCAATAGGAAATGCTGGGGAAGTGTTTTGGCCAAAGACACAACAACAATGAAATCTAGATCCTGGGCTTGAACTGACAGCCCATCGGTTACAGGGGAAGCTCTTGCATTTGACCCCACCCTCGGCGGAAATGAGAATTTAAATAAGCACCAGCTAACTACAAGGACATCTGCAATTAGTTTGTGGTTTCATGGCAGCTACTACTAATAAAAAACACCAAAACCTGAGCTCAGGTTCTCTATTAGTTTGCAGAAATTCATCACTACTTCAGAAAAACTCAACAGGTAGTCTTTCTTAAGGAGAGCGCCCTCAGCAGCAGTTAAATGCTTTGTGCACCAAACCAGCTCCCTGTGCAACAGTTAACAAGCTAAAAGGATTTATTAGTAAGTGCATGGAAAGACCTGTTATTGGATGCAAGGCGGTTGCAAATACAAGAAGACTTGGGCTAGTAATTTATAGTCTCCTTGGAGTTAGCATTCACGGCTGAAGGCATGAAATTATATTAGATTCTTACAATAATGGAAGCATTTAAAATGTACCTGGCCTAGCTCATATTTTCTCCAGCCTCCAGAACAGGATCTGTTTTATTAGATCATAATAAATGTGTGCTCAGAGTTTTCTCATTTCATTTATTGACTGAAACATATAAATATCCCCAGTTGGCTATTGACTAAACTCAACAGTAGATTTAGTGGCAGAACAACCCTGTATAGAGAGATGTAAGCCTGTGGTGACAGAAAAAGTAGAGGAAAAAAGACATTGGCACTGTCATTTAAGCCAGCATATACCAAAGCAGTGAAGATATTAAAATATGTTGAGATTATTTTACAAACATAAAGTAAGATGAGACTAAATATGAATGTTGAAGAAATTGGATGTGTCACAATTCTTGGGTCTGCATCATTTGAACTGACCCACATAGACTAGGTCCTTTGAAGACTAAAGAGATTAACTGGTAATTGGAATGGTCGAGGCCTCACCAGCAGGCTTCTGCCTAGCATGACTCACATATCTGGGAAGCCAGTGGAATCCAAACCTTTTCTTTATAATATCCTTTTTCCCTGATTTATAATGTACATATCCTTAATAGAAAGGAAACACAATCTTAGAAGCTACATGTTTCTTATATCACTTATGACTATACAGAAATAAAAAAGGTAGATAGTGCAACATACTAATATGACAGAGGTTGAAGCTACATTATGTGATAATAACAGAGACTTACTGATATAAATGTAATATATTGTACATAAGTATGTTACTTATTATCATCTGCACAAACAGACAAGGCAACAGGAAAATGCAGTCTTACTATCATCAACAGACAATCTTTATGTACGTTTTTCCTCCATTCCAAACTCCAAATACAAACTTTATCAAAAAGGAAAGTTTTAAGCCTACCCTTAAAAGTAGACAGGGTGTCTGCCTCACGCGGACTAAAACTGGTAGTTTTTTTCCACAGGAGAAGAGCCTGGATAACTAAAAGATCTGCCTCTCATTAGAACTTTTAGGATTCTACTGGTCAATACTTCAGATTGAGAGCGCAGTGCTCTGTTAGTAACATAAGGAACAATCATATCTTTGATATCAGATGGAGCTTGGCCATTAAAAGGCTTTATATGTGAGAAGGAGGATTTTAAATTCTATTCTGGATTTAACAGGGAAATCAATGAAGAGAAGCAAGGATAGGAAAGATATGATCTCTCTTTTTAATTTTCATCAGAACTCTGGCTTTTGGATCAGCTGGAGACTTCTGACAACAGTTTGTGGACTTCATGATAGTAAAGAGTTACAATAGGCCAGCCTTGAAGTAGCGAATACAGCGTTTTGCTTCTCCAGAATCACCACTGGACAAGATCTTTGTTATATTGCAATATTCCAGAGGTGAAAGAATAAAATTCCAGAATCCTCTCTGATGTGGAATATCACCCAGGTTTTTTTCCCCTTTATGATCTAGGATACATTTAATCCCATCCAAATGAAGTGACTGACTAACCAGCTTCTTTTCTCAGGGAGTCTTCATAGCAATAGCAGCGCAAAGGTGACCAACTAGTGACTGTATAAATTGATTTATGCTTGTATATGACTGCAGCAATTTAGGCATATAGTATATACAATGCATTTCCTTTTAAATCATAATGGGAGAGCTTATGTAACATCTGAATTCCATGACTGAATTGTAAATGCTTGGAATCTGAAATTACAATCCTGTCCCTCTGTTCTGTGATGGTTTTTTCTGTTTTCACAATGATAACTTCCTTGACATCTCTTTCTAATAGGTGTCGTCTTCAAGAAAACTAATCAAAAGTCCGGTTGTCTTCCAATTTAAGACCGTCTGTGGCTATTATGAGTTGTATTTATTTACAATAAAAAATCCTTAAGCTTTTGATTTTTGCTGTGTTCTACAAGGTGTTGTTGTTTCTCTGTGAGCTAAGAACAAACATATCTGATTTATTTCATCAGTGTAGTTCATAATATTCACTTCATGTTACGTCAATAACTTTTCATTGCAATATAGAGCCAAAAACCCAGAGGACTCCACGGGGGAGGAACAGTGGATGATCAGGAGAATGCCATGGTGAAAAGGAATAAGTTTCTTTATTGAACTTTTTACTGGAGTAAAAAAAGAGAAAGAAAACAAACACAGTAAAAGAAACAAATTTAAGCCTTTAAAAATTGTCTTATCGTTGAGTGCAAGACAAAGGAAAATCTAATCAAGATTTCATGAACCGAGGACAGATGGACCCAGTTTTCAAGGAGAGACAGTCAGTAGGAAAATTCAAAACGCTTATTAAATAAAACAAAAACTAAAGTGGAGACGCTGCTCGCTGCAGCTGGAAGTCGATCCTGGTCAGGGATCTAGAACAGACAGGAACAGAACAGGTGGCAGGATCCAGACTTCCAGGCATCCACAAACCCCTAGGAGGGTTCAGAGTCTGATTGGGACCAGAAGCATGACCAGATGGTGATGCACAGGAGTAGACAGGATCAGGTGCAGATGAGCAGGCTCAGTGGAAGAGGGTAGCCGAGAGACCCAGACGTGGAACCAGAACTTGATGCAGGACTTTAAACTTCTCTCCTCCCTGGAGCCAGGCTTACTGAGATAAAAACTGAACCTCCCCACATATAGAGCCTAAAACCCAGAGGACTCCACGGGGAGGAACAGTGGATGATCAGGAGACGAGACAAACACAAAAACCCTCTTTCCACTGGCTGCCAGGATCCAGGACATGAACCAAGACAGGTAGGTCTTGAAGACAAATAATGACCTGGCCCTGAATGCTCAGGCTGAACTGAATATAACCACAAGGAAACAGGTGAGAGGAATAAATTATAATTGAGGCAGGGACGGAAAACAACAGGCGAAAGGAATTACTAATTAAGGAGGAGCCAAAAGGCCAGATCATGACATAAGAATGGTAAATTTGAACAAAAACGTTGCTTGTTTTTGAATGTGTGTTTAATCAAAAGCTTTTTATTTTTTACAATTTATTGCACCTCACTCACACCCCTGAGAAAATTAACTGTGTGAAGACACAGACTGTATATGTAATGTTTATCTTCTGAGTGGTCTATTATTGCTGTTTTGCTGTATTTTGTGTCTTGTCATGCACTCTTTCCTGTCTCTCTTTCTCTCCAATTAGTTCTTTTATCCTCTTTCTTTATCACCTCTCTTTCCATATCCATGTCTGTTGAATTTCATTTTTCTCCAAAAATAAATTTTAATAAAGATACAGACTCTACCTGTAATATTTTGAGATAGAAAAAAGCATCAGTTGTACTAAACTTTGTTTCAGCTAAATACACTTTACTGTAAATTGTTGTGAATCAAACAAAGAAGGTTGACCAAAATATTACTCTTCCTCCGTTAGATTTATGCGGTCACTAACCTGTATTTCCTCGCCTGCAGAGTTTGCTGCCTCAGATACCGACAGCTATTAGTTATGCCTCAGTTCAGTAAGAAAAAATAAGGAAAAAGTAAAGAATAATAAAAAGTCAAATCATTATTTAAACTTTAATTGTCAAAGGATATTCTTGAATTGAAAAATCAAAATATTGTATCAACTGCATTATTCTAATTCTGGCTATGTACTTTTGTTTGTCAGTAAAAAAAAAAGCCACAAAAAAAAGGGAATTAATAGTGAAATGATTTATCTTAGCAGTGAGTGTAAAGGGTTAACCAGTTGGGTGATCTTATCTGAAATAAAGGTGTGTTGCAGCTTTTGTCAGGCTGAACTTCATGGGCCTTTCAGATTGAATGGGAATAGCATGCTGACTAATTCCCCAGGATTTCAATATTGTAAAAAAAATAAATACATAAAAATGTAAATCACTTTATTGTCCCAAATTGCTGAAATTCACTCCCTGCGAAGGACTAGTGACCTGTCCAGGGTGTACCCAGCCTCCAGCCTTAGAAGGCTGGACCTGTTCGAATCCATTTCCAAAACTCTTCTAGCCTCCTTATTTTCAAGGACCCTAACAGACTAAGTCCAATACATTGGGTCCTTGCAGGATGCAACCACTAAAAAACATACCCTCTAAGTGTCATCTGCTCTCTTTAACATCCAACAGTCTTCTCATTTTGTCAGAAGCCGATCTTAACCTGATAAAAATTGTTCAATCCTCAGGTACCAAGGCAGTCATCTGGCCTAAAGTCAACAAGAACTTTGGCATAAATCTTCAGGTCAGCATTAAGAGGAGAATGAGGCCTGCAACAGCTAACGTACCCTGAGAAATAGAATTTAGAAGGATTTCTGTCAGGCCCTCAAGATATAATTCGATTGTCAATGTTCATTGAATAGTTTGTGCTAAAGCAAGATAACCATACATTATTTAAACAATTAAAGCATGCATTTTTGTCAAATTTACCCTGTGAACTATACAGCTCACAAGGTGACATAACATTTATTAACATTTTCTGGATCCTATTTTATCTTGCTCTCTTTGTCTTTAATACTGAAGATATCAACAAAAAGCTCATCTGCATTGAGCTTTGAAGCTAGAAGACGGCTGGGTCAAGAAGAAGTGAAATAGTGAGGTAGCCTCGTTTTGTGCATAGGAAATTCTGAGTCATGCTTTAAAAGTGAATTGATCTCTTCTTTAACCAACTTTTTATACAAGGCTATGTAGTCGTCAAAGTTGCACTGCATAACAGTGATATTTTTATTTCCTGAAACCCAGTTTTGTTTGTTTAAGGGATTCTTATTTCTTTGCCTTCCATGAAGCAAATGGACATCAGTATGTTATTTTGCTGCTGCCTACCAAACAGAAGGTGGAACATTAACCAATAGGTGACAGTATACATTCTAACACTGTTGTTGATATAGTTAATGAGGCAACCTTTAAAGCCTGAATGATGAAAGATCAGGGACTGACTTACAGTTGGACAAGGAGAGACACTGGGGAAATTAACTTCCTGCAGCTTGCCAGTGAAATGTTTTTAACAGGATTGACTATTCGCATCAAGGTTTCATCATGTTTTGGTCAATTCAGCAAACAGAAATCTTAAATTGCTTCTTTTGCTTTCCTGCTGAAGTCAGAGTTTCTTAACAAATGTACTGTATACTTACCGTATTTTGCTTGACAGGCACTCTGAGCCATACTGTAAAATTTTACCTCCTACAGCTGTGTCTCTGTAGAATAGATCATTATAAGGATAATAAATATACACTCACCGGCCACTTTATTAGGTACACCTGTCCAACTGCTCGTTAACACTTAATTTCTAAGCAGCCAATCACATGGTGGCAACTCAGTGCGTTTAGACATGTAGACATGGTCAAGACAATCTCCTGCAGTTCAAACCGAAAGCATCAGTATGGGGAAGAAAGGTGATTTGAGTGACTTTGAACGTGGCATGATTGTTGGTGCCAGAAGGGCTGGTCTGAGTATTTCAGAAACCAACCATCTCTAGGGTTTACAGAGAATGGTCCCAAAAGAAAAAAAACATCCAGTGCAGCGCGTAGTTCAGAAAGTGGGCGGAAATGCCTTGTTGATGCCAGAGGTCGAGGAGAATGGCCAGACTGGTTCGAGCTGATAGAAGGGCAACAGTGACTCAAATAACCACCTGTTACAACCAAGGTGGGCAGAAGAGCATCTCTGAACGCACAGTACGTCGAACTTTGAGGCAGATGGGCTACAGCAGCAGAAGACCACACCGGCGCCACCCCTTTCAGCTAAGAACAGAAACTGAGGCTGCAATTTGCAGAAGCTCATCGAAATTGGACAATAGAAGATTGGAAAAATGTTGCCTGATCTGATGAGTCTTGATTTCTGCTGCGACATCTTGGATGGTAGGGTCAGAATTTAGGCGTCTAAGCAACATGAAAGCATGGATCCATCCTGCCTTGTATCAACGGTTCAGGCTGGTGGTGGTGGTGTCATGGTGTGGGGAATATTTTCTTGGCACTCTTGGGCCCCTTGGTACCAATTGAGCATCGTTGCAACATGCTACCAGCCTACCTGAGTATTGTTGCTGACCATGTACATCCCTTTATGACCACAATGTACCCAACTTCTGATGGCTACTTTCAGCAGGATAATGTACCATGTCATAAAGCTGGAATCATCTCAGACTGGTTTCTTGAACATGACAATGAGTTCACTGTACTCAAATGGCCTCCACAGTCACCAGATCTCAATCCAATAGAGCATCTTTGGGATGTGGTGGAACGGGAGATTTGCATCATGGATGTGCAGCCGACAAATCTGCGGCAACTGTGTGACGCCATCATGTCAATATGGACCAAACTCCCTGAGGAATGCTTCCAGCACCTTGTTGAATCTATGCCACCAAGAATTGAGGCAGTTCTGAAGGAAAAAGGGGGTCCAACCCGTTACTAGCATGGGGTACCTAATAAAGTGGCCAGTAAGTGTATTTGTACTATTTATTTTTAAACATTAAAATAATAGATTTATTACAAACATAATAAAATACTTAAATAAAATAAAATGTTTTAAATACTAACATATTGCATAAGCTCAATAAAAAGAAGCCTGTGTGTCGAGTAGTGGAAGGGGCCTTTCCACAAAGCGCTTATCGAGGCTTGCTTTATTTAGCGGATAGGACAAAAAAAGATGTCCAAAACTGTGCTACTGCCATACCACGTGACTGTTAGGACTCCTGTCTCTGTGGTTTGTGTTTTGTGTGTTTGTCTTCCTTCCTCCACCAGGCGACGCCTGGTCCTGGCTCGCCTCTTCACACTATACCGTAGTCATATTACGGCCTTTAAAACTATTACAGAATAATAGTTTTTGAACTTTAAATGGCATCTTCTACAAGGAAGGTTTATTTGCAAACAAGTCATCTCTATATCATGTGTTTGTTCTGCCCAATCACTGAATCAGGTGAGTCAAATCTGTAGAGTGAATTAACATGCGCAGATTGGACTCACCAGGTCCAGTAGCTTGGCAGAACAAACACATGACATGGAGATTACTTGTTGGCCCCCGATTCCCCATCTCTCAGTTATGGAATGGGCAGGTGTCTGTTATGGATGAAGATAGCAGGTGCATTTTACAGATTAAATTTTGAATGCACAGCAAAACATCACCTCATGTTGCAGCAACACAATGCAGGGCCCAGTGTTGCAAGGATTCTTGCATGGCCGGCATACTCACCGGACATGTCACCCATTGAGCATGTTTTGGATGCTCTGCATCTGCATACAGTATATGACAGCCATTGAAGAGGAGTGGACATACATTTCACAGGCCTATATATATATATGTATATATATATATATATATATCTCATATATATAAATGTTCAAACATGTCTTTGTTGAGCCAAATCACATCTGTTTAGTTCTCTTAACCAAAAAATTGCCTAGGAACATCTATTATTTACAAGCGGAAAATATATAAATTTGGCCATGCACACATGCATTGGAAGCAAAAAAAGGGGAGATAATAAAATATAAAAATTAGTCGAGATGCTAATGTTATTTTTCAAACAGGCAAAGCTTTTTTTTTTGTTAATATAAATCTTAACTTTCAGTTTTTATGTAATTGCATTTATCGCTAATTTTATTTCACAAATTTATTTTGCGGATCAATAAAGAAACTTAGCTTTTTTACTATAAAATTAGATTTTTACTTAATTTTCTAACTATATCAGGGTAAGATACATTTAACATAAGAGTTGTTTTAACCTCAGTGCCTCATCCAACCAGATATCACTAAAATCTTACATAGGCAATGGAAACTATGATAATGTACTTCATAATAGCTTAAGTTATACATGCTACATGCCCTTATAACATCAATTGCTGTTTAAAGCCCTTCAATCTTGCAAGACCTGTAAATAGTCTGTATTACTCAATAAAACTCAACCAGTGTGTTCCACTCAGGCAGTGTGTTCATGCATGTGGTCTAAATAAACTAACCCAGACATGAGATTTTAGAGGATGACGAGTTGTGTCAGGTGTGTCATTGTGAGAGAATGAATGAGATGGAATGTAAAAACTGGATAAAAAGCAGAGTTTCAACAAACGGTAAGTATTAGGGGTTCTATTATGAAAAAGAGAGCAGTACTGAGTGAAAGCATAAAATCTCAGGATTTTGGGGAAACAGTTTGAGTGAAAATATCATGTCACAACTTCAATCGTCCGGCAGCACACAGGAAAATTGTGTGCACATCAACATTTCGGTTTCCTTTTATGACTACTTCAGAGCATCAGTAAGTAGAAGCGGGCATATACAGCTTGGACTAATGCCAATACCCGGGGACAGCAAACAATAATTAATTGCGCAATAACATGCTGCCGTCTAAACAAAGATGAGGTTTGTAATGCTGAACAGCTAAACCAAGGGAATACACACTTACCTGATTTTTTAAACATCCCAATGTCTTTCCTTATTTAGTCACTAAAGAATAAAAAAAGGATGACAACATTTACGTTTAATTCTTAGCGTTGAAAGAAAAAGGTGGGAGATACAGTATATCTGATGCTTTGATGTCATAAAAGAGCCTCATTGGTTCTTTGTTCAAGCTTAGTCTGGACTTTCTTCATTCTTGGTTTTCCAGTTGAATTTGCAGGGCAGAGCTGTGTAGAATAGCCGTGGACAAGAACATTGCCCTTTACCCTATTTCTTACCATTAATAGCTTTGCAAGACATCTGTATACAAAGCTATATGTATGCATTGGGAATGCATCTGCTGTTGGCCTTTTCTCTCCAAAAAGAAAGAAGATCTTATCTTTTTTGCTCTATTTGCTTTTTTACAACTGTTAAATATGGCTCACATTAAATGTAGCTCAGTTAGTGTCCTTTCATTGGTTGGTTTCCCTAGATGGCAGTTCTCCTAAAACATCCCAAAAGGTCTGGCTCTCAAAAAAAGACTAAGTGCTACTTTTATCCCCCTGAATGACATATGTTTTCATGATGGGTGTATATACAGGTTTGTAGGAATAACTTTTTGCCAAGACATGGAGCATAATATTATGTTCATGAAAAATATAATTTTTGCAGATGGAGCATAAGGAGATAATTGTATTCTATTTCTAGAAATAATGGTAAATCTCATTAAACTAAAACATTTTTGAAATGTTTAATTTAAAAAATAAAATGACAGTTTATTTGATCTATGAATGACTCCTCGTTTTTTGATATATGATATTTCCCAAATTAGGCAGGCTGGTTGTTAATGCCAAATGTTGAAAAAAACAAACAAAAAACACTTACTCTCTGAGTTTGTGTTTTGAACAATTTCATTTTGAAGTTTTGATTGTGTTTAAAATAGATTTGCTTAGAATTCTAAGGGTTTTAATTATTTATGGTCCACATTGCAAACTACAACAGTACAACATTTAAAACCACAGCAGTGCTGCATTTTGTAGCACAAAATCAACATTTACAACTGAAATGATCAAGAATTATAACAACAAACCACAAACTGGATAAACATCTGCTCTAACTGTAGCTTGGAGGGAATACTGTGTAATATCCGGTCTCCCTTTGAGGTATTTTGGATGGGGGAGAGTCCCCCTCAAGCATCTGCTGTTCTTTAAGAAGAGTAAGAACAAAATGGATTTTCACATCAGAGTCCCTAAAGTCCCAAGTAACACAATGGCTATTAGTTTTTTTTTTTTTTAAATAAGACACACAAAAGGGGACAGATGGAACAATAAAGCCACTAAGTTGACAACATTGATACTCAGAATCATTTTTTCCTGCCAGAAATATATTTTAATAGCTAATTTAAAGGTCTGTATTCCTATCCTTATACACCATCTCCCCAAAATATTTGTTTAACTACACTGACTTCCATAAGTGATATCCAATAATCTGTAGTATTCAATATAATGTTCATCCGGCCTTTACGGCTAAAAAAGCTTCAACTGATTTTATACACCTGTAGGCATGGAAGCGATTTATAAAGTTGATTTCAGTTATTCAGATGGGTGAGCAAATAGATTTGGCAAGTGCATGTCAGTCCAGAGTAGTATGCAGCTTTTTTTCTGTAATTTTATGGGAGGTTTTCTTGTGGCTCAACCAACGGCCATGTGGGTCCTACCTCAGTACAGAACATCATACATTTATAAAGAAGAACACAGTCATTATGTGTCAACGAAAAACCCTGATAATAATAATACCAATGTACTAAAAACTTTAGCATCCATTAGTTAATTAACTAGATGTCCCATTGCCCTCCATAGCAAAGGAAATTGACAGCGAATTTTAGCTGATTTTAGAGGACAGATTTTTTGTTTCAGCATTTTTCCACATAAGAATAGATTAAAAACCCTAATAGACATTGTATAAGCTTAAATTGTCTTGGAGAACATTCTCAGGAGAAAATGCTGTTTTTAAAAAGTTTTCTCTACACAGAATATATAGATATTGGGTTGTGGAAGTTGGCTAGGGACAGGAATGGCAAGAACTCTTGAAGGATAGGCATTTTAGATTTAAGCAAAACTTCAAGCAAGTCGATTTTAAAGAAGAGAGTGTGAGAGTTCTTGCTTGGGAGATGAGTTGAATCTGGCAGGGAGGAGTTGAGATGGAATCCGAATGTTGGGGTTGAAAGGAACCTGAGGTGGTTGTGGCTGGTAGAAGAGTCTTGAGAGCGCGGAGGATGGCGGATCATGTTCGAACAGAATTGATTGTGCAGAGGACTAAATAACTTCCAGCCAGTTTAATGCCCCAGAGAATTCACAGCAAGTTTGTAGAGAATTGTGGTGGTAAGACAACTTGCATAGGAACAGAATCCAAAGGAGCATCAATATCCTGAATGAAACTAAAGAGAAACCATGTAAGGGTAGTCCAGGAGTCTGGAGGGCTAGAAGTGGTGATGTTACCTCCAATACCAAGGCTTCAACGTATGCTTCAGAATGGACAGGGTAGATATGATGAAGCAGTGGATTAGATCTTGCTTTGCATGACAACACTGTTGACATTTCACACCTTTACTTCTTCATTCAGACGGACTCAGTTGACTGCTTTGAGTTGAAAGGTGGAGCTTTGAACATTTGGAGTGACTCAGTGTATTTAACAGATTCCGCATCATGTCTGCTAGAAAGTTTATTGGTGGTGGGTGTGAACGCAGGGACGATCCATCACACCCACCTTTAAGCTCACCATAAGATAGCGATAAAGTCTGGAGGAGAAGTTACTGATAGTCTTTGGATAAGCTGGATGCCACGACTTATGAGTAACTTATACTTAACGTGTGTCAACGATCAGATAACTTACAGGTAACGTATGGATCACTTATGAGCATATGCTGGCATACGTCGGGAATTTTTTGAGCATGCTCAGGATTTCTCGGCATACAATGTCGTATGTCGACGTGTGTCAGCATGTTTCAGTGGCATACCCTGGTCTAAATCATCAAGGTGGGACAAGTGCAGAAGGAGTTTAGAGCTAATGAGGAAAAGGTGTACACAAGCAGCAAAGCAACTCAACCATCAGTGTTCCTAGATGAGCTTTGGAGGAAGGTCTCATAAACTGCAGGGAAAAAAACGACACAACTCCCACACCCCGACAAAAATATTAGCAGATCATTTTAAAACAAAATAGAAACAAACCAATACTGGTCTTTACTAAGATCCCTAGCCGAGCATGAAGCAGAATTACTATAATTATTTTTAACCCATATATACCAAGACAGATTTGTTATTCAGGAAAAAATAATAAATCCAGTAGTTTTATTTAGTTATTTATTTTGTGAAGCGTTACACTTAATCATATAATAATAATATAACTTACCTTTGACTTAAATTAGGACAAAATACTTGGTGTTAAGAAAACAATCCTGAACAGGACTATTCATGATTGCTTGAGCTAGGTTAAGAAATTTCAAGGTGTTTGTTGTTGAATATATAACACTGGGAAAAAAGTTATTTATCTTCTTGCAAAAAAAAAAATTGATTTCCACAATGATTAGAATATTTTGATACTGAAAGGCTGAAATCCTAAGGTTAATTAGTATGAGAAAGAAGATATTTTAGACACAAGGTTCTGTTTCTTTAGTTTTTATTGAAAGCGAATAATAATAAAACAAAAAGAGTTTTTAAATTGTACCTGATGGTTGACCTGAAATTAAAGCCTGATTTTGACCTGAAAGTTGTATAGTGTGCATAGTAGAAGAACCTAACATTTAAGCCTTTGAATTATAAAGAAAATGTGGAGAAGTAGAAGAAAAAACAATCAAAAATGCTTTAGAACCCTGAGTTCATAAATTGCATTCCATTGACTTTTATGTAAATAGATTACGAGACATCTTAATGAAAAAAAAAATCTGAAGTGCTGTGCACAAATACACATTTTGTGATGGGTTTTTTTTTGTTGTTGTTGTTTTTTTTATCCAAGCAGAAAGACATGGCAATAACATTATTGTGGGATGCAAAGAGATAAAAACCATCTAATTCTATGAGGTCAAAAGGTTGAAAACGGAAGGAAAAAAGAATAAAGGAACTTTTGATTATTAGGAGGATGAAACACAAAACAATGTCTATGAGAAGAAGTCGGAGGTGACAGAGAAAACACTTATGTGAGAAAATGAAACTAAGTTCCTTTGGGATCAGGCTGACAGATAGCAAAGGTAAAGACTGTCTTCTTTTCCAATCCGCCTGTGATATCAGGTTTGATCAGCGAATGCAAAAAAAAAAAAAAAAAAAAAAAAACGAAAAAAAAAACGAGTCAAATGTCAACATGCCATTCAAGATTACAATGATTTCTTGTCTTAGCCTAAAAACGGTACAAAAAAAGTGTTAGGTGAAAAAGACAAATCAATATATCCTAAATTGTAAGGATGTAGCACCATCTGCCTTGATTGATACCACCGGTAAAGAAATGTTGTAAAATAAATGTAACTTTTGTTGAAGTAGTTCATCTCACCTTGACAAATGTTATACCTTGATCAGACAAGTATCTGGAGACTGAAGTATTCCCACACAAAAGTAACAGTCCAGTTTCAGCCATTTTCAAAAATTCTGTAGCCTGAGGCCTAGTCCACATGAGAATAAAAAATGAATGGCTTATTACCTCTTTAATCAGCTTCCACGAAGGCCAGCTGTGAACTACGCAGTATATATACAACAGTTCTATTCAAAGCCTCGTGCTTAAGGTCCCCTATACTCAAGACTGGTTAAGACAGATTAATTCTTTAAAGTGATCAAAAATACTGCTAGTTTTGACATTTTGAATAGATGGAGACTGTTTCAGAGTTCAGTAGGTCAGCTAAAAAGCTTTGTCAGCTTTAGTTAGACTGCCACGTTACCCACAACCATCTTTGTTTATTTACCTCTGCTCCTAAACAGCCGAAAGCATTTTAACACTTTCCTTCATTATGGGTGTTATCAGGATCAAGGGCTGCTTCCACAACCCTCAACCCCCTTGATTGCCCTGTTATTTCCCTAGTCAGTTCATCTTCCTTACTCCTTCATCTTCCAGTCCACCAGCAATGTCCAGGCCCAAGGAGGACATCTCTATGTAGTGATCTCAGAACGTTGGACCCAGAATTGGAGGCGAGACAGGCAATAAGAAAGTTCAAAGAGTTTATTTCAAACAAACAGGAGAGCAGGCTGGTCGTCAGCTGCGGGGTGGATCTCTGCAGAGATAGGAGATACAGGTCAGTGACTCGATTGTCAGACTGATCACGACTTGGAGCAAAGTCACTGACCTGATTCAAAGTTCCGTCCGATCCCGGAGGAAATAGTAGCATCAAAACGGGAGGTTAAACCCCAGCTTGCGGGGGCGCAACAGTTCCTAGAGATAGGGCAGAGCAGGCAAGCAGGCGAGCAGACTTCAGAAAACAGGTCCAAGTTCAGAAGGCGATAGAATCCAGGAAACAGTCCGGAACAGATCAAACTAACAGAACAGACAGGGGCAAGGAAAAGCTCTACACTCTACTGTAGTCTCATTAATTTGCCCAGTCCATCATTATCACACAAGCCCAGCCATATGTCTTCC
Source organism: Cyprinodon brontotheroides (assembly GCA_018398635.1). Lineage (NCBI taxonomy): Eukaryota > Metazoa > Chordata > Actinopteri > Cyprinodontiformes > Cyprinodontidae > Cyprinodon > Cyprinodon brontotheroides. Next base: position 8,077,611 of record JAGKQL010000034.1, read on the forward strand.
GCCTAGGTGTGACAACCGAAAACAGTTATAGTAATTAAGGTAAAAAAAAAAACTCTCTAATTGCCTCCTAGTTTTCATGTAAGTCTCTCAAGGTTGTAATGGTGGTGATGTGCTCACCTCTGTTGGAGGTCTTGAAACCGGTCTTGATTAGTCTTTTTCCTGATCTTGGGCTCTGTCTCTGAACATTGTGGCTTGGTCTTGGCCTCACTCTCGGACCATGACAAATTGTATCAATATTAGCCACACAAGCAATCTTTCAAATTAAAACCTAAACTTTGCACTTCTCAAAGGCAGCAGTATCGTGGCGGTTTCTGATTTGGGTCTGATGTGGGTAGCTACCCCCTGACTTGGACCTAATATTTAGGCCTACTCTAGGGGTATGTATACAGTAACAACTAAGCTTAATCCAAGCAGCATCAAAGGGTGTCACTTACCTGGTTTAGCAGTTCAGTCCATCTTCTCCAAAATATTGAGGATAAGCCAATGCATTGCCAACGAGAAGTGACCCTGTGGCACCCAGAGTGAACCGATGCAGCAGCCCCAGTGAGCAGGCAGGATTCTGATCCAGGACAGGGATTCAGATCAGACTGGAGTGGTACTGGAATCGAGTAGTCCACAGTCCAGTCAGGGGTTCCAATCCACACAGGAAGGGACATATCCGTGTTCCAGGAAACCATCAGAGCGTGAAGGAGGGTTTAGAGTCCCGTGCGTCGAGCATCCAGCTCAGACAGAAACACACAGACACAGATGGACAGAATCCAGCAGGAGTCCAACCGAGGTTTAGACGAACAGATCAGACGGGTACTGACAGTGCCAGTGGGTTAGAGGGAACGGAATCAGGAAAACAGAATCACTAGGAAAGCGCTGAAACGCTCACACCACTGGTTAGGTAAATAACTCGCCTAAAGACAAGGGCTTGAGAGTAATCTCCCAATGGAACTGGGGACTGGAACCTTGGGAATAAATCTAACCAACGAAACCGACAGATAGGACACAAACAGAAATCAAACAATGATCCAGCCATTATAGCTGGAACTGTGCACAATATAAGGGAAACTGGCAGGTGGATGAGATGAGTGATAATTAGGAGCTGGACAAAGTTAAGCAGGTGAAAGACATGAGTGAATAACATGAGCTATCAGGGCAGATCATGACACACAGCTGGTTTACAGGAATGACATCTTCTCTTTTTCTTTTCAATTTTGAACCAGGGCAAATGTGTTTTGTATCGGGCATCAATGTATCCATATGGATACAAAATGGATAGAGGAGTAGGTCATGAAAATTTGTCAAAACTTAAAGCAGAATTGATAAGCATAGGAGTTACCCGAGACGATAAAAGGAAACATAGGTGAGATATTTTTTTTATTCAGTCTGTATTTTGGATTTTTATTCATGGATAAGATAAGGAGGAAGCTTTTAAATGGTTTTGATTTAGAATAAGGGTCCACTCCATGTGATACAGCTCTCGTGTCTTGGAACTGAGATGGTTTTAAATCATTCATTGAAGCTTCCAAATGGTGGCAGCAATGTCACACATAGGATGCACCTTAACAAGCTTAGAGACCTTTACTGCTGTAGAGCAGAGCTGCTGCCTGATTTAGTAGCATCTGCACACTAAATAGTCATACTGAGTACAGTATGTCATATCACCACATAATACATAAAATGAACCCATATGGCCACTAAGCACCATGATTTCACTGCAAGAGGCTTATGCAGATGGTACAATATGTGCTGGTGTCTAACTGAAATCAAAGTATAAAGGAAACAAGTTTGTTTTTTTCTTTGCTTCACAGTTAATGCACACATAGTGCAAAACGGTTAGAAAACAGCTATTGAATTTTGGAGTAACTACCTTGTGACTCCTTTAGAAGTCATTTGGAGGGAAAGAGGCCTTCACTTTATCACCAATGGTTAGATCAGGTGCCCACAGTCCATTATTGGCTTTGTTATTCACTGGTTTGGTCTGTGTGAGGGTCTTACTGATTGAGGGAAGCTTTAATATAGAGCTTGAATGGTAAATGGTAAGTTGAATGGCCCGTAGCTGTATAATGCTTTATCATGTCCAAGAACCCTGAAGCACTATACAATACAGTCATTCACCCGGTAGTGAAAAACAAATTTGTAGTATACTTTACAAGTAAAGCTGCCATACACATTTGTCACTGGGTCCTCTGACCAAGGGTAAAGTGTGTTGCCCAAGAAATCAACTACTAAGACAAACAGAGGTGGCGTTCGAACCAGCCAACCTCCAGTTACAAGATAAACTCTAGCGACCTGAACTTGTTTCTGGTGTGTGTAGAAAATCTCTTTAGCCTTGTCAGAAGGCAGAACAGCAAACTATTGTTTAGTGAAAAGAAGATGTGATAAAAAGTATTCTACAACTGTAAAAACGCAAAGCTTTTAACCTAGAAACTGCTTGATGAATGGGAACAGCGATGGATATTTGCATGAATATACCCCAAACAGATGAATAAAAAGGGCTGCCAGTGTTTAACTGACAATTCATTGCGACATTAACACCCAAAGATGTTTCTTTTCTGTGCAACCAGAGGACACGCTTTTATTTAAAAGGGCTCAAAACAACATGAGGCTGTTATTTCAAGCATTACTCTATATAGATGTAAAAATACAATTGAAACCTTGTATTTTCTTTTAATTAATACAGAAAGAATTTATAAATTAAAATAATAAAAGTAGTCACTGCATTCTATATTTTAAAAAGTAACATTCAAATCCACCTAAAATGACTCACACAGAAGACAAGTGGCAATAAGGACATTTTGTTGACATAACAAATGTAGATTTTGCACTAAGACGTAGGCATAGTAAGTTCTATGTCCAAGTAGATTAATGAGGAAGGCACAGCAACTACCAAGGCATGAAACCAGTGGTGGAATGGAGGTTGAAGGAGGAAGGGAGCCTAATGAGAATGGGGATGTGTTATAAAACGGGAAAGGTGGACCCAGCATTCAACGTGAGACAGTCAGTAGGAAAGTTCAAGACACTTATTAAAATAAAAACATAAACAAACTGAAACAAAAGTGGAGTTGCCAGGATCTGCGGCTTGCAGATGCTTCAGGAAGAAGGCGGGGCACCGCCAAATCTCAGACACTCTGTAGGAGAAACACAGGTAAGTGACCACGATTATCTGTCACAAGATAATCTCAGTGAGACACTTACCTGGTTCAACAGTCCAGTCCATCTCCCTGGAAAGGGGCGCAATCCAGCCGCTGGACTGAAGAATGACGCGGCATGCATCACCCAGAGGGTCCCTGGTGCAGCAGTCCCGGAGGACTTGCAGGAAGCCGATCCTGGACAGGTATTCAGAACAGGCACGAAAAGACAGAACAGGCAAAATCCAGGCAGGTTCAGAGTCCGGAAGCGTAACCAGGCGCACACACACAGGCGTAGACAGGATCAGGTGCAGACGGGAAGGCTCAGTGGTAGAGGGTAGCAAAGACAAGATGTGGAACCAGAACTTGAGCAGGACCTTTAAACTGGTCTCCTCCTTGGAGCCTGCAGAGGACTCAGCAGGGGAGGAACATTTGACAAGCAGGAGACGAGATGGACACAAAACCCGCCTTCCACTGACCGCCAAGATCCAGGACATGAACCTTGCAATAAACAGAACTAAACAGAATACAACATCTAATGATCTGGCCCTGAATGCTCAGGCTGAACAGAATATAAACCAAAGCAAGCAGGTGAGAGGAATAAATGATAATTGAGGCAGGGAGGGAAAATGGCAGGTGAAAGAAATAACCAATTAAGGTGGAGCAATCAGGCCAGATCTTGACATGATGATGGTTGAGATCGGGTTGAAGAGGGTTGCATCCTGACTGGAAGCAAACAGAACCATGGAAGGAGAGGCTTTAAAAGCAGAGTCTTGGATGATAATCTGCCGCAGAGCAGGCGTGGCACAGGGTGACAATCATGTTTCTTCTCTATTTTGATTCTTAATGTAAACTTTAGTGAGTCATGCTCAGCACATCTAAATAACTTAATCCATTGAAAAGTGGCCTGTGGGAAAATGTAATACAAATAAAAAGATATCTGGATAAACTCAAGACCTATGAATGCTAAAACTAAATCAAATACTCAATAGCATTGGTTTAATGTAGTGTATTTAAGTTCAGTGTGATGATTAATGTTCTTTAATCACCACAATCACAATCTGGGGTAGCTGGGATACATGAAATGAACAAGATGGACAGAAAGATTGACAGATGGATGGGTGGAAACAAATATGCTCATCATATTTAAAAGAGATATACATATTTATCTATTCTATAGACCAAACCTTTAATAAGAGATTTTAGAATGATAAAGCTGTCAGGACCTCAGAACCTGGGACCAAATATTCAGACAGACAGATCTGAAGGATTTTTAAACAGGCTTTAATAAACAAATACAGCAAGCGGCTGGTCGGCAGTGGGGCGGATAACCAGATTCTCTGCAGAGATAGGAAACTCACGTCAGTGGCTAGAATGTCGGACTAATCACGACTAGGAGCAAAAGTCACTGACCTGGTTAAGAGTTTAGTCCGAGTGGAAGGGGAGGAATCCACTTTCATCCGTAGTTGCTTCCAGAACTCAAGGTAATGATGAGCTGGTGCCAGCTGACGCGAAGGCGGCAACAGCGGTACCGGATGGGAATTACAGTGGACTGGCACTTGCATTGTGTTTACTTTACCGCATACCTACCTACCTTTACAGCTGTGTCATACCTAAACTAGAACACATTTAAGTCATTAGTGCCTAAGAAAAGGAAAAAAGGGGAAGTTTGTACAGCTATGCTCCTGGGTCATCACAACTTTGTTCATTATATAAATCCAATTTAGTTTGATAGTTAAAAGTAAGAATCTTTTCTTTCCTTTTATTGTTTTGTGCTGCATTGATCCAAAAGAACAGAAGCGAAGTGTTGCAGTTACATGGTTGAGTGATAGCGTGAGATAGAAACCCTTGTTTGTAGAACCAAAATGAAGCAGAGACTCTTTGATAGACCCTTGCAGTTCGATAGAAAGCAAGTGAAGCTGTTATTCAAACATGCTCTGCCTGACTTGAGGTTTTAAAATGCCTGTGTAGCCGAGATCTGGTCTGACAGACTGCTGTGCCATTGATTTTCTTAAGTCTCTATATGGTCTTCATTTGCACTCCACAAGCACTGAAAGCAGAACTACACAATTTATCCAAGTTTAGAAACTGTGTTAATGATTGCTGCTATAAATATTTCAAACTTACACTGTTTGGAGTATAGCCGCATGTCACATTGGAAAATATTTCTAAGATACAGATTGTCTGAAAAAGGAGCATTAGGATTATCCTTTGGGCATTGATATAAACAGCTTGTACGCACAACTTTACAGCTAGAATGAGGCTGTGAATCCTTTGACAAATGCCTTTTCTCCACAAACAGACACCGAGAATGAGACAGTGACATTGACAGCATGTTAAATTTAGAATCCCACTTGCAGACGTAGTTGCAGCTTCATTTTATTTCTGGTGCACGTAGCCCGCAGAGACTCTGCACAGGTTTTGCATATTACAATGTAAACATCAGACAGGTAGGAATCCACGCATGTAAAAAACACAGTAGAATTTACAATGAGGTTTTTGCAGATTTTGTATTTTTTGAAGACGCATGTACACACACTGAAAAGTATGTAGCGGTGAGAAAATTATCTTGTTGTGTACCTATTTGAAGTGATAATGACAGTATGATTAATTAAAAGATCAGAACTCAACCCAGCAAGAAAGGATCAAACAGAAAATGGCAAAATGGAACTACAGATGAACCAAGGCATACAATCAAGTGTGTGAGTTTTGCATGCTGCAGAGCTGAAAACATGATACAGTAGATGAGGGACAATGGTGTTAGAGCAGAAAGCTAAGGCACTGCTAAAAAAGAAGGCTGTGGCAAAACCAATAACAAGTCTCCCCGGACTCATTTGGATTTATTTACAAATCCACAATGATGTCTAACTTGTGGAAATTGGAAAAAAAAATTGTATATCTGTCATATCTTCCTCAAATTATTGAAGATGACATGAATATATAAATGTTGGCACTCACTACAGTACTTCAAAGGGATAAGAGGCCTCAAAGTTTCTTTAGAACCACCAACTAAGCAAACTTGGTACTGAAAAACACTGTTTATTTGAATAACTTTGCTTGCTCCAGTATCTCCCCACACAGTGTTTATAAAGAGGCTACATATCTAACTGGCTCTTTTTTGCTATTTTAAGGTAATTTATATTATTGCAATAATTTATTTCTGTTGCAGCTGTGCTTTGAAAAGACAATGACCATTTATCTTTCCAAAAAATGTATTTCACCAAAAATAACAGAAAATCTAAATGACATTTAAAAAAATAATAATAATAATAACAATAATACATTTTATTTGTATTGCACTTTACATTTCAACAAAATCTCAAAGTGCTAAAAATAATAACTGTTAAAGTTTTTTTTTTAATTATCAAATTTAAAGCATGTTTTTTGTGTCATGACTGCATTTTTGTCTCAGATTTGACATAATGTTAATTGCTATTCCTGCTGTGTTTTTTTTTTGTTTGTTTTTTTTGTCAGGATCTGATAGCTCAACTTAATTATTCATGTCATTCACCTGCTTAACTTTGCCCGGCTACTAATTATCACTCATCTCATCCCCCTGCTGGTTCTGCTTTATATTCATTTGAGGGTATTGAGGGTGCACACTTAATATTTCAGTGGGGTTAGCCGTGTGTGTGTGTGTGTGTGTGTGTGTGTGTGTGTGTGTGTGTGTGTGTGTGTGTGTGGGTGGATGTTTATGCTATGGGGACTTGTCATCTTCAGTCTCGGCTGCATCTTTGCTGGGTTCAAACCCAGTTTGGTGTAATTGAATAAGTCAATGAATCTGTGTAAAAGAATTAAGTTGTAAAAATTATTTTGTTTTTGTACATCAATTGTTTGTGGAGGTAATATATGGACAAAACTCGATTAATGAGAAGAAATCAGAAATAAGAGAGCCTGAGGGGAGGGTTTAAACTATTTAATGAGGGCTGTGGGAAGAAAAGCGGCAATTTTTGTTTTCTGTTTCTTTGTTACATTGCTGGTAACTGAAGGAGGCTGAGGCCCAGAGTATCTTGTATATGTTTAGTTTCTTTTGCACCCTGTTTTGAGTTTTTGAGCTCAATAAATCACCAACACGGTAACCGACTGAGCCTGGATTCTTGGAGGCCAAAAAACCCCGTCCACAGTGACCCAAATCATCACTGTTACTGTTATTATATAGTAAAATAAATCATTACTGTTAAATTGTATGTATTGTCCAATTGTTTATTTGAATTCTTATTCCGATTAGTTGGAGACATACACTAGGCTATATCAGCCCCACCAAAAATATTTTTCACCAGCCGCCACTGGTCCAGCGGCAGAAACTAGTCAAGATCAGGTAATCAGAAACTAAGCTAGTAAACTCTCACACTGGGCTCGAGAATAATCTGGCTCCGATGGCTGGGAACAGGAAGCTTGCATAGAAAGCAGGAACAGGTGGATCTGATGAGTGACAATGAGTCCTGGGCACAGCTGAGCAGGTGGAATAATAGAGCCAAATCAAGCCATCAGTGCCAAGAACATAACAGCTTATAAAGATATAAGACATAATTCTTGTTTTACAGGACGAAACCATTACATGTCATCTGCTCTCAAAAACTAGCCTTTTTGGCTCTGGTAAAGAACTCAAATCAACCTCAGGTGCAACTTAAAGTTTAATAATGCAGCCTTCAGCTGTAGATTTCTCAAAAGTTTACTAAACAAAAGTTCTGAAATTATTTTTGTTGTAAAAATGAAAATGTAATTAGATAAAAGTTTTTTGGCGTTTTGCTTTTTTTTTTTAATTTAGATATTGTTGGTCAAAATCAGAGATAGATTTAAAAAAAATGTTGAATTTAATGAGGAATAGAGAGCAGCACATTTTTTTTGCTTAAATTCCTAAAAACATATGTTACTCTAAAAGAAAGATTGATCACATCATACTCCATCTAAAATACCAAAGCAACCTGATATGGAGTAAGTTATTAATCTCTAGAAATACTGCTATGTTCACAAATATGACTGCTAAACCTGAAGAGAGTGCATTTACTCAAAATGATTTGCAGCAGCCTTGTCACTGCAGGAGAAATCAGTAAGATGGATTGTTGATGTTCAGATGTGATTATCTGCATTTATAATTCATCACACACTTTCCTTTTCCACTGGAGGATGGAGGCTTTCTAAGGTTTGACTTTATTTACCTGCTTGTTTGTTCATGGCTGTCAAATTAACTCTGTACGAGATGATAGAGTCTCCCTGTGGAACCATCATAAGTAAACAATGGTGACATATTCGCTCTTTTTCTTACGCTGTGTTACACTGAAAGTGCATCCTTAACAAGTGTAAATATGTATGTATGTATTATGCACTCTTAATTAGTGACTGGTTATTTGGCTCAAATGTAGTATAAAAACAAGTGCCTTTAAAAAAAAACAAAAAAAACATACATATATATATATATATATCGAAGTACAAAGTACGGGTCAAGGGTCTACTTATGGCTTAGAGCTACTTCATGGGTACTGAGTCAAATGAAGGATTATCAATAATGACCTATGAACTGGAGGTGATCATTCACTGAAACGCATAATAATTTATAATGGGTTTTTTTGTCGTTTAAAGTCGTAGGAAAATCATATTTAAATGTCCAAACATTCTCGCTTAAACATGTATATAAATGAAATCTTTATCAGATGATATTGTCCCAAAATTTTGAAAATTTTTACTTTTAAAAAGAATCCTGTCTTAAAATCTGTAGGGTTTTTTTTTTGGTTATCTTATGCACGACAGTTAGTTTTACGTCAGCTTGTACACCTAAATTCGGCCAATGATATATCAACTGTCATTTGTCAATCACATTTTTTTGGTCATAGCATCTTGATTCATATAGTAGTAGTGAGTCTGACATAGCAGTAAAATTGCAAATCTTGTTTTGGAAAGTAAACTTTTAAACAGAGCCTGCACGAGGAAAAATGGCCTTGTGCATGCGTTTAATAGGCGTTCCCTCTCTCGAGAGGGTACAGGACTGTGCATGTGTATTTTTTTAAAATGAAAAGGGTATATCTTTACAAATATTTAAGAAAATCTTACACTATATCTTATCTTTTAGATATTGTTATTTTGAAATCTCTACAAATTCAGAGCAGTGACAAAATAAAAAACAATTTCAAACTTAGCCCCTTCGTTAGTTTTGCTGTTTCCAGAAGACGCTGGTCCTTGTTTGCATTGACGACTGAAAGACATCTGCCTCCAGCTATCCGTTTATTATAGTACGTTAAATTCATGTTAATGTGTATTTATAGACATTTCAGTTAATGGAAAAAATTGTATAAAGTATAAAAGTTAAAAAAATGTTTTGCCCCTAAAAAATAGTGAAGGTATTAAACTACAGTACACTGTCTAAAAGGTTAATAAATAATTTTATGAGAAATTCAATGAACTTAAATCCTTGCTGTTTTTTAACTTGCTTTGCCAAACCATCCTGGAAATGGGATCCTTTGCCACTTCCGGATCTGGCTTTTCTGGCTTAGTATTTATTTGTGCACTTGGTTTTAAACTTCTATTATATAAAGCATTATATAATGCCTAATATAATTTGTCGGACTGCTCTGAGCATGTGCGGTGATGAGACTAGACAAAAAAAAGAAAAGTCATGAAATATTGCTAGTTTAGCATTTCTTGATGATTTAGAATTTATAGAAATAAATATATTTAGTACCATAATTACACTATTCATGGCAACCCGGATGCATATCTGCTTGTACATGGTGTCAAGGCTCAGACATCTGGATCCAGAATTCAGGCAGACAGAACAGATTAAGTCAAAGGAATATCACTTTATTAAAAAGCTCAGAATTTCCAAGGCGTCAGCTTCGACCAGCTTGCTGGATTCTCAAAGGAACTATAACGAGCATGTGAATTACTAACCCGGTTAAAAGTTCAGTAGATGTCAAGAGAACGGCATATGGCAGAAGCCACCCAGAGAGTTCTAAGAGCAGAGAAGCCAGCAGATGCTGAAGAGCAGGAGGTTCCAGAGGCAGAAACCAGAGCAGGTAACGAAGCAGGGGTCCAGACCAGAAGATGAGAGACATGAAGAGGTACCAAGGGGATAATCCAAGCCGGAGTCAGATGACAGGTCTAAGGTAGTTTGCAGGCAGAATCCAGGATCCAGGTAACAGTCCAAAAACTGATCAAGCAACAGAGCAGAATAGGGGCAACCAAAAACTCAGAAGTTCGGGGACAAGAACTAGTCAGGATAAGAAAATCAGAAACTCACAGAATGCTAGAAATCTCTCACAGACACCTCGAATAATCTGGCTCCGATGGCAGGAAAACAGGCAACATAAAGAGCAGCTGGAAACAGGTGGATCAGATTAGCGGGAATGAGCAACCAGGCAGATTAGACAGGTGAAAGGAATTAACGATTAAGTCAGCTATCAGTGCCAAGACCAGTATGGGCAAATGAGTTGATGGTACAGATATTTGTGTTATACAAATAGATTTGCCTGGCCTTGCCTTACCTTGTAGTAATTTTCCATTATCGTAGATGATATGTTTTGGAAACCAACATTATATCAGCCCTCTAAATCATACTATAAGATTCACAGGAATTACTAAAGAAATGACTCACAGAAATTGCACCATTTAAAAGTAAATGTTCACTATGCTTGTCAAACAGTATGGGATATAATTGTAGAGGGGGCTTTAATTAGGTGGATGAGTTGCTCTCAGCGTGTGGGTGAGTGGCTGTCACTGCCCTGCTCTTGCAATTCGTACTGCTGACATTATGCTACATTTGTTCTTACTAAATGATTTGTCTCAGGACTTAGAAATGAGATGATGGCAAGAAGTTAAACATTTAAGAGAGTTATGGTTTCAAACATGTTGCAATGAAACTACAGTTAAAGGCATTGTGGAGGATTTTCACAAATTTTTGAAAAGACCGTTTTTCACTTAATAAAAAACGCAACCCTGAACTCGCTCCCAAGAGGCTTTACTCTCACATTGTTTATGTATTTGGTAAGGTACAGTGTTTGCATGAGATAAAACAAATAAAAGCATGTTAAAGCTAAGCAATATCATAAATATATATCAGAAGCACAAGTTCCACTAGTTTACCCATTTTTTGTGTTGGATTGGCATCATTGCAAAAGCCTGAGACCATGCCATCATTGCAAAAAAGATCTGGAAATAAGTAAACATTTCTTTAAGTGTATTCACCCTTAATTTGAGTAGGTAAAGGAGATAGTTTGCCAATCGAGTGAGTAATTTTACTCTTAAAATAAGATAATTAGATAATATGCACTTGAAATTAGACAATGCAATTGTGTTTTCTTATTTTAAGTGTAAATTGTCTTGTTCCATTGGCAAAAAGGATCTTTTACCTCCTCAATTCAAGAACAAATAAACTTATTTTAAGAAAAAAAGACTTATCTAGAAAAAAAAGAAAACGATAACAACAACTATAATGCACTGGAAGAGTCTGTATCAGTGGCATAGTGTGAATGCTTGAATGTGTTATGTGTGTGTAAATGATGTAAAATTAAAACAAACTCAAACTTGCATGACAAGGTGAGGATGAGGCTCAGCAGCAGAGCAACAGTACGGCGTACATCAGGGAGGCATGGAGAAAGTGCTCGTTCAGGCTTTCTCTCACCTGCACAGAGGAACAACAAAAAAGACAGGTACACCAACAAAAAAAAAATTGTAATTTTAATGATGTGAAAAGGTTACTATAGTTTTGTTTTCTGCTAAAGAATTATACACATAATTTGTAACACACTTTAGAATGATAAAAATAGTCATCACTAGAAACTGCAATGCTATAACCTGACAGATTAGTTCACTCTTAACTTTCCATTTCTATGGAAACCAAAAAAACACCAAAAGCTTTCATCAGTTTTACTCTGGTTTACAGATAATTTACTAATTTTAAGTTTCTTGGAAAGTTTAATTTCTATATTATTCCGTTTAAAAAATGTTTTTATATTGTAGAGAATCTGCACTCAGTACTTGGTCGGGACTCCTTTTGGAAGACTTGGTGCATCTTTGCAGAATGGTATGAAGACATCTTTTTGGCTCTTTTGAGACATTCAGGAAGCTCATGTCATTTTGGTTGTAGCATTTACTAATCTGAATTGTTCTGGTGTCTAACTCTCTACTTGACAATACTCCATTAATTCACTGAGTTTTGGTGGCAGCAAAGAGGAGAAACAGAACTCTTTAATTGTAATTATTGTGCTTACTTCTTTTTTGCAGATACATAGTATTTGCAATTTTGTGTTTTGCAATTTAACTGACATGATTAGGAACTATAAATTCAAACAGATTTATAAATCATCAGTTGCAAGGGAAAAGATTGTCTGTGTTTATTCAAGTTGTAAATTCAAATTGAAGCTGGTTTGGCAATTGGTCACTTCCAGTGGGGGTTGGTTAATAGAGGATGCTAATGGCCGCCCCACCCACCCAATGATCCGGATTAAGACATAAAAATACAAATAAAAATGAAATTATTAAATGTAAATATTTCAAAATATATCAATATATTCAATATAATATTTAATCTTGATATTTAATCTTTGGGGCGCAAAAATCTTTTCCCATAGACTCTCGTTAAAAGTTGTACATGCACAGTAGCTCCCTTTCAATAGAAAAGACAGGACAAGCCGGGGTGCAGCTCTCCTGCACCCAGAGCTGACAGTAACTTTACTTACAACATTTTATTTGGTGGATCTGGTGTTTCCTCCTGGATGACCCCATCTCATCTACTTGCTCTCTGTTGTGGTTGTGGCATGAGATTCTCCAAACAAGCTCTGTAATACAGAGAAATACGTAAGGGACAGTACTATTTGAGCAGTAAGTGATTTATTTTTTATTTGTTTACATCGGAGGCAATCATGCATTGTGTTTTACGTGAGCTTGTTATTTTTACCTCCTGGAACTACATAACATTACTGGCTAATTTTAGCTGCTACTTGCGCTTAATGTTTGACTTAAGTTTACTTAAGTTGTTTAAAGATTTACATATTTTGAGAAAAAAAGGCCTGTTTAAAATGTTGAATGGATGATATGGAGAGTTCCAAGAAATCACCACAGCCCCAGAGAAAAACGGGTTAAAATTAGAAGGCAAAAAGGCAGCGCTTAAACCACACACTGCACAGTGGTGCTTGCTCTAAACTCTTACAGGAAAATAATAACTTATAGCTAAAACCTATGAAATGATTAATGAAAGTAAGGGCATGAAAAGACCTAATATTTTACAGAAAAAAAATAACAACTTTGAGACATGTTTTGAGCGATGCAGTTTAGGTGTGTATTGTACATTTTTATTAGATATTTTCAGAAACTAGAAGTTGTTAGCTTTCAAATTATGTATCACACATATAATTTGGGGTTACTCAGTTATTTGCTTTTCCATTTGGGTATGCAAAATAGGTGAGGATCCAAGAGCCAGGACTAGGGGAGCTTAAAACTAGCTCCCCCCACATCAAGCCAAAACTGGAACAGAGTGGGCTCAGCGGGCAAGAAACTGGACACGATCAGGAGACGACAAGACAAACACTAGATCCCTCTCAACCTGCTGGCCTCTGAGAACAGGAACATCAACTAAGACTAACAAACAAAAATACAACAATGATATGGTCCCGATAGCTTGGCTGAACCGACAATAAAGGAGGCGGATAAGATGAGCGGTGATTAGGAACCGGGTGGAGTTAGGCAGGTGAGTAAAATTAACAATTAAGGTCAGCTACCAGGGCAGATCATGACAATTTAAGATAAAAAAAAATATTTTCATCTGTCAATATGCTCTATCCAAAACACCACAAGTCAAAAAGTTTCATTTCCACCAGGTTAAATTCTGTATAAAGTCTTATAAGGAACCTTTCACTATCCAATTATTAATCGATGAATTGAAAAAACAATCGTCAAGTGGAGGAGTTTAAGTATCTCGAGGATCTTGTTCACGAATGAGGGGAGAAAGGGAGCCGAGGCGATAGAAGCGGATTGGGCGCGGCATCTGCTGCGTGGCGGCGCTACCGGATCCGTCGTGGTGAAGAGAGAGCTAAGTCAAAAAGCGAAGCTCTCGATTTTCTGGTCGATCTACGTTCCTACCCTCATCTATGGTCATGAACTCTGGGTCATGACGTAAAAGAATGAGATCGTCAGATACAAGCGCCCAAAATGGGTTTCCTCAGCATTAGGTGGCTGGGCTCTCCCTTAAGAGATAGGGTGAGGAGCTCGGTCATCCGGGGAGGGACTCGAGGAAATAGAGAGCAGCTGCTCCTCCACGTCGAGGAGCCAGTTGAGGTGGCTTAGGGCATCTGGTTAGGATGCCTCCTGGGCGCTTCCTGAGGTGAGGTGTTCGAGAGGCACGTCCCACCCGGGGAAGACCCCTGGGGAAAGACCCCTCCCTGAGGGGGCTGGGGAGAGGAAGTCTGGGCCTCCCTTCTAAGGCTGCTGCACCCGGCACCCGACCCCAGATAAACTGAGGAAGATGGATGGATGGATGGATGGATGAATCGTCCAGATTAATCGATTATCAAAATAAATGTTAGTTGCAGCATTTTCAGTGCACAGTAGTAGCGTTCCTATTATTAAAGTTTTTCTTTGTTTATCAGATCTTGCTGCTGTACCTTATCGTCTAATGAGCTCCTAATATAGCATATAAATAACTTTTAGGTAAAAAACAAAGTCCCAAACTTGGTGCTTCACTTTATTGATTTAATATTACAAAAAAATGCACCGCCTGGTCCCACTAGAATCACATTCACTCTGTGAAAGCTGGCTCTTTGGAGGCAGCAAAGCTGCTACAACAGTAGTGAGAAATTTCTGACATTTTTGCATGCATCTATTATCTTCCTTGTGGGAAAGCAGCTTGAGTCCTTTTTGGAGAAATTGTTCCCTCTGTTCTAATCCTTGCAGAGACATCAGCAGAAGACTGATGTAGATCCCTGTGAAGTGGCAAATGGAGCTGTGCTGTCGCCTCTGTGACAATACAGTGCAACACTGAGAGGTGTATGAGTGAGGAGAGACTTCAGAGCAACACTGAGAAATCATTTTGGCAGATGGCTAATGCTTTCAGGGAAAATAGGTCCTTGAAGTTTCTTACCTATAATATAATATCTCACAAATCCGTCACTAAATTAGTTTACTTTCATATTTTTTAGATGATGAAAACTCGCACTGGACAACAATGTGTGGTTGCAGGTTTGCTCTGTAGAACTTCCCCTCATTAAGCTTATATATTTAAGATTTGTTTTTTTGTGCATTAATTAACTTTATGTTGCTTTAATGTTTTCTTTTTGTGTTTTCAAGATTGTTGTGATGATCTGGCCAGACAAATAAATTTTTTTTTTCAGATATCAGGAATACATATTCAGTAAAACTAATACCTATCAAAAGCCAGCGTATTGCTGAGGTTCTTCTTGTAGCTTGATTGTGTCTTCTTTTACATACAGTAGTGAATACTGTTTCTGTTTGGCAGCCGCTTCAGATGTTATCATACCAATAAATAGCCCATTATTAGAGAGTTATCCGTCCCCATAGAATGGCTTCAGGATTTTGCCGCGTAGGCTCAGCAGATTGTTAACACTGATTAAATTCTAATCTCTAAAGTAGTTCCTTTCACCCCCACTGAATAAATTCATTCTACATATGTGTAATTTGAAAATGATTTGCCATTTGTTATTCACGCACTGTAAAAAATAAATAAAAATTATCTGCATGTCGCTCATATTAACAAACCAAATACACATACATCTCCTTTGCATTTTGTGAGTTGTAGAATCATCTCCCTAATAAATATTTGAATTCTCTGTGAAAAACTGCTGATTATTCTTCAATAAGATCCTCATCAGACGGACATGCAATGTTTGTTTTTAAAACCTAATGTGTCTGAATAAAACCCAGTTAATGATTTTTTTTTTTCTTTTTTTAATGCACAAAACTATGGGTTAGGGGCTTTGAAATGTGACTCCAACTCTCAGGAAATAAAACACAGTGATTGGCTGTAAGTAAAATGTAGTGTGATTTGGTTTAGGATAGCTGACCCAAAAAGCAGAGGCAGGCAGGCAGAGAGTGTGAATTTTTAGTTGATTTAAATGAAGAGTACATTGAAAAACAAAAGTCCAAAACCACAGGAAACGTTCGAGTCAAATCAAAAATGAAAACAAAAGTCAAAAGAAACCAGGAGTCCAAAATCAAAGATTAAAAAAAAAAAAAAAAAATTTGAAAACACGCAACTCAAAGCGTTACCAAAAACCTAGGAGTCATCAGGGAAAGAACTTGTAACCTAGAGGATGGCTCAGCGAGATGAGTAGGAGGAAGACTGATGAGGTGAAGCGAGGACCCAGCGAGGAGGAACTGAACAGCAAGAGTATTTATGGGGAAACAGAAACAAAGAAAGGACTAGTGAGAAAACTGCTGAGCAGGTGTGCACAGAGCAAGAGAGAGGAAAAGAGCTAGGGAAAAAGGAGAACAAAAGAGGGCAGCAGAGGGCAACAATAGAAACCAAGAAAAACTGAAAATAACCAGAAAAACACAATAAAATAAGAATTAAACCCTTTAAACTAAAAAACAAGGAGTAAAGCAAAACTGGATACTCAAGAGAAAAACATAACAGAACCAGAACTCTAACAGTAAGGAGAGCAGAGACAGAGGGTACTCTGAGTTTAGTACAGGAAAAACTTGCCTCTGACCAGGTTATCTCTCGGGAGAATTTTACCCCTGTGACTGAAACAGAGCTTGAATAAACTCTCTTTATAAAACGGAAAACTCTGAGTTCTCCATATTTCAGGTTTAAAAAATGTTTAGTTTTCAGCAAACTTGTTTCATGAAACGGACCCCAGGTCTGTATTTAAGGATCATTGATTTAATTTCTCTGTGTTAAGTCTGCATTTGAGTCCTCTTTTGGTTGTCTCATGACACCACCATTGCACTGATCAAAGTAAAATGCCTCATTGAGATACTGGCTGGAGCTGGCGAGATTCTTTCTAATCAAGTGGAAAGTCCACACCAATATGGGCTTTCAGGCCATACAGTGACCACATAGTGAATACTTAAAGAGCAAGAGAAAAATATAAGATCTGTAAATGCTCCCAGGGATAAATATCTTTTAAGTTGCCATTTCCTCTTGTCAGAAGAAACTAAAACAAAAGATCTTTGTCCATGATGACAATCATTCGGAGAAAAAAGAGTGGAGGTTGTTTACTTAAGAACATCATCCCAACTGTGTCCTTGAATTCAAGTTAAATTTGTTTACTTTTTTTTCTATAGTCATGTTTCTGTGAAAGCAAGCTGCTTTATTGTCAGCTTATCTTAATAAACAAGGTTGGACACCCCAGCTTCCATGCTATGGTCAAAGGTAGCAGCCTTAGTGGAGATGAGATAGCACCAGCAATATAGAGCTTTGCATTTATTTTTGGGCAAAAATGGGTTCTACATGTTCATATGGACATTGTGTTCCAATTCCTCTGCCAAAATTGGAAGTGGTGGCCTAGTGGTTAGAGCATTGGACTTGGGTCCTAGAGGTTCTGAGTTTAAAACACTGAGCAAGACCCTTAACCCCAGACTGCTCCCTGGCTCCAACAGTGGCAAGGAAATGGGTTAAATACAGAGTGTATACAGATGCACCGAATGGTCATGGCAAACCAACCAGTAATAGTGGTGGTGGACTAAAAGCAGAGGAAAGCCATTGTGGTTGACATAGCAATACCAACATAAGAAACTAGAGAAATACCAGGAGCTCAGAGAAGAGCTAGAAAAAACCTGGAAGGTCAGGGCATCAGTGGTAACATACATATATATATATATATATATATATATATATACATATATAGTCATTTCAACCCTAACCCATAGTTTTGTCCATTAAAAAAAGAAGAAAAAAATCATTAACTAGGTTTGTTAGACAGATTAGGTTTTAAAAACAAACATTGCATGTCCGTCTGATGAGGATCTTATTAAAGATCACAACTCAAACGTTACCAAAAACCTAGGAGTCATCAGGGGAAGAACTGTAACCTGGAGGATGGCTCAGAGAGACGAGTAGGAGGAAGACTGATGAGGTTAGACGAGGACCCAGCGAAGAGGAACTGAACAGCAAGAGTATTTATAGGAGACAGAAACAAAGAAAGGACTAATGAGAAAACTGGGAGCAGGTGTGCACAGAGCAAGAGAGGAAAAGAGCTAGAGTAAAAGGAGAACAAAAGAGGGCAGCACAGGGCAACAAATAGAAACCAAGAAAAACTGAAAAATAACCAGAAAACACAGACAAAATAAGAATTGAACCCTGAGTCCCCCTTGGTGGGATGTGCCGGAGATTTACATGGAGTGAGCAGCTGTTCTACTCTCAGTCTCCTACCCGGATGACTGAGCTCCTCACCCTATCTCTATGGGAGAGCCCACACACACTATTGGAGGAGAAAACTCATTTTGATGGCTGCCTGTATCCGGGATCTTTTTTCCGGTCATGACCCAAAGGTCATCAACATAGATGAAGGTAAGAATAAAGATCGACCTGGAAATCAAGAACTTTCCCTTTTGGCTCAGCTCTCTCTTTACCACAATGGACCAATACAGCGTCCATTTCACAGCAGAAAATTTCTGTTATCTAGGTTGTAATGTCAGAGCTGCAAGGCATACTTAGAGTTGTAGTTACAGTTTGTTATAGTTACCTCCCCAAAACACAGCGAATGGTGTTCTGAAAAGACTCCCAGCCCACTTGTGTCCAGTGAGATGCAGTGATGTTGCATGTTTTGCATTTGCATGCATGAAAATGTTGTAAATAAATGTGTCTAAGTTGTACAATGAAATTGGGGAACATGGCACCACAAGAGCACAGAGATGGGAACCCTCAAAGCAACCCACCGCACCTCAAGATCCTACAAGTGGTGTAGTGTGATTGAGCAGGCAGAGGGAGACATTCTTGGAATGTGAGGGAATTACCTGGGAACAACAAGCACTTTCCTGTTGACTGCAAACGGTAACCCTGCTCTCTGAAGCCTATCAAGGGAGGGAATCACCGCACAAAAAAGAAACTTTATTGCAAAGTCAATATCTTTTCATATAGTTGTATAGGATTGTATCTATATAAGGTTAACAAAATAATTATACAAAATAACACCGGACGGTTGGTCTTGAAATGAAAAAATATTTCTAAATATTTAAAATTTCGGATCATAGTTTTTAATGCATATCTGGCAGTTTTGTATCTTTCATTGCTTTTAATTTTAGGACTGGAAGGGACAAAAAAACAACAGATATTATTGTGCTTTTTTATTAGTCATCTGTTATAAGAAACAGGAGATTTCTGAATAAGGTTGTCTTCATACAACCAAGATTATACATCATTTTAATCCCTTTCTCTCTCTATTGTTTATCTCAGCAACCTCTGGGGCAACAGATACTCGATGTAAGTACGTTTCGACAGAGCTTTGGACAAGTCCGTTTCTGCTTTGTTTCCCCGCAGCTTTGATTTGACAAATGATGTGATCCACCAGAGAGGTTCAGAAATATCTTCAGATGAATAATGGTCTTTGATATGTTTAGTCCAGAGGCAGACATTGTGGTATTCTGGTTCCCATGCGAATGTGGGGTGACTTCAAATACCATAAATAACAGACGCCTTTAAGCTGAGGGAACAGAGAGATTGGATGTTTCTTTTCTTAGTGTTCGTTCAAAAAACAACTCAGAGAAAGTTTCCCTTTAAAAGCTTTTTCTCAATAAAAATTAAATTACGTACCCATCTGAATCTCCTGATATCTAAAGGAAGAACTGACATTTTTTCATGCTTTGTCTTATGTCCCTTTATATGAGAGTTTATTAATATATGAGACTTATGATTTTTCCCATTAAAACTAAAGGAATTCCATTTATTCGGTTTTGCACACTAATTTAAGGAGAACTAGCATCACTCTCATCCATCTGTAAAGTTATTAAAAATCATGGGATGTCCAGAGGTCCTATTCAAGTAGAATTAGAATAATAGCATTTTGATAGTAGATCTATTGAGCTGCTGAACTGACATAATAACAGAATATCTGCCAATTTACAACCACATATCTACTCTTTTTACAATGGCCAAATCTGACTGCTGGGTGTGTAATTTCTGCACAAATGATCTGAAAATGACTTTATTAACTACATTTATGCAGTTTTAGTTTAAAAGTCACCCAACAAAGAAAATGGTGTATTAGTGTTACAAGTAGTCAGAAATATAATGGCTGGAGTCATTTGTGTTTGCTAATGGAGGTGTTGTTGCTTGGTCACATCAGGGTCTCTCATTTCCGCCACTCTTCAGAAAGATGTCTTACAGTTTCTGAATATCAATGGACATGTATAAATATTAATGATGAGGAACGATGGTTCTACGAGGTTTTTCACAAGACAGAGAGCAATAAGAAGATTTAAAGTGAGAATCTATGGCTAAAGTGGGAAATGTGAAAATAGAGTATGCCGCAGTATATAAGAGTAAATCACCTTTGGATCATAGAGGGAATCTCATCTGTCAAACATGACATATAAGCTTAAGGGTTATCAATGTTTTTCTACACTTGAATTCGATTATATTTTTCTGTCTGGGGTTTCTAAGTTAAACCTGCAGAGCAGATGACATTCAAAAATATTCAAAACATATCTGCTCTGTGCAGGATTTACTTAAACATTCTTGACAGGTATATTGGATGAATAAAAAAATGTAGTTTGTCAGAACTATCATTTTATAAAGAGTGACCCCTTCCAATCTGAGTGTTTTTTTTAAACAATAGCTGGCAGGAATGTAAGCTGTTAAGTAGCTTAGAAGGTATTTCTTTTATCAGAATTATTTCTTTTTTGCTTTATTGGAGCAGATGAAAATTGGTATTATGGTTGATCTTTCAAAAAAGTATAGAAAATACTAGTTTACTTTCAGTGCTTACCAGTACCATGTTGGAGCATCTTTTGATCTCCAGCTTGCTTTAATTATTTTTGGTATGGATACAAGGTGTCAAAAATATTCTGTCATTATGGCCCATATTGACATCAACTAGGCATTTCTTTCAACTTTTATTAATTTCTTCATACCATTAGCTCAATCTGATTAGATGAGATTTAAGACAGTGATAATCACCTAACAAATAAAAGATGTATAAAAAAAACACTCAAAAAACATTCTGTAGAAGATTTTATGAGCTGTACATTGTGTTACAAAATCCCTTCAACTTAGTATAATTTCTTACAACAGCATTTTTTAAATAAAAGTATTAAGCCTAGTATTTCTTCCTAGTATCACTGTAATATCCCGGACTCTTTGAGGATCATTTTACTAGGTTTGCACATCTAGAAAGAGAAATATAATTCCTGTTTTTAAGCGCAAAATATCTCAAAGTCAAATAAGTACAGGCCACTGTTTAGGTAAAATGTTTTCAGATCATCTTTACAACCTTTTTTTAAACATTACAGCAAAACTTTAGCAGCTAGTTGTGCTGTAGTACTATCTCTAGCTTGTAGGTAAACATAATAAATGGAGATACATTTTCAGCTTGCTCATTTGCATTTCCTCCTTGATAGCAGTGCTAAAACTAGAAAAAGTTTTGTTGTCATCACTGCTGAACATAGGGCTCAGTGACCTTTCAAAGCATCCGGGCCACTATAACAGAGAGCTGCAACCAGAAGTGTATTTTTTAACACCCATTTATTATAGTTTATAAGGGAGAATGTATATGATTAATTTCTTTAGGTGCTTTAGAAGATATTTCATGCATATAGAGACAGGTTTTCTTTAAAAAATAAATCTGCTGTACCGTTCCCTGTACTATATAAAATATTGAGCCAGGCTGTCTGATAAAGCACTGGTTCCATATAAAAGTGCATATAGTAGCAGCAGATGATGATCAAATAGATTTATTGCAATTGTTGCAGGAGATGACAACCCTTCAACTGGCTGTTCTTACTGTATTTGTTCCAGGAGGACGTGGGAGACATCATCTGTCACAGCCCGTACACTGTCCCAATTCTGGCTCCTTTTTTTAGCCAAGTGTGAGCAGAATACCCAGGTGTTTTTACTCTGGACATTCTGAGTCGTAGCAGCTGACATGTTTGAACTTGGGTATGACATTTTCAGTGATAAAGGGGGTTTGACATACCGTCCAAGGTCATGTTCCTACATTGTAGCTAAGAACACATCCACTGTCATCAACCGTGAGGAAACACTATATCCATCTCAATCGGCTCTCAAAAAGTGTCATTTAGATAATTTATAGCCTCTAAGAAAACACATTTTAAAACAACAAGCTTATAATTCTGTTTTCAGTATAATAATCAATGGCAAAATCTTTGATATGAGGAGGCATCTAGGATAACAAATAACCTACTAATGAATGCATGCAAGTTCAAAGGATGTTCACATCATGCTGTCAATCATTAAACACCTGCTGTGATTGGGATGTAGCCAAAAGTGCAACCCTCTTAGTGGATGCAGTCCATATGCTTCTTGCTTTTTAGTTCGATATTCTTAATTCTTGCTTCTAACTAGAAGCAACTCACAACCCCCCCAAAGACATATTTCTCCCACTGCATGTCTTAAAAGGTAAATGCACTGGGCAGATTTGTACTGTGCTGCTAATTGAATTTACAATCCCAGTTTCGGTATAATTAGCGTCACAACTGACCCAGCAGTTCGTCGTGTGGTCAGCACCTGTGTCTGGCTTCCAGCTTGCCCTGTGAGGGAAGGCGACCTCACGGATTGCTTTTTTGCTGATTCCTACAAAACAGGTTTTAGCACTGGTTTCTTATTAATGAGCAGACATCGTTTTAGTGTTAGATGGTATTAGTATGCACACCAAATGCAAAGTAGGAAATGTTCAAATCACGTTTTAGAGAGAGGTAGGCAGTAAACAGGTCAAAATATATGTTTTTTTTTACATCTGTTGTTTCTTGCTGTAATGTTAGAGCTTAAAAGAGCAGACTAGATATGAATGTGTTTCCCAGCAAAAACATTTACTATTGCAGAAACAAATACTGTACTGTGGCAGTAAGTCATAATTTTACATACTAAACCGATGATGAATAAAGCCCTCTTGATGAGCAATATCAGGTGCATCAGAAAAGTCTCTGATAATCACAAAATAATTCAGTGGAACTGATCAAAAATACTATTTCAAAAAAATACTATTATTTTGTTGATTTATACTCTTTTTATCTGCCATGGTGTTAAAGTCTTGAAAGACTGATATCTCTTAGATGATTGGCAGTTCTGCTTGACCATTGCTGAATGTGTCGCTTTGCCTTGATGGTATTTTCTCTGAACCAAGGTTTACTACCCAGTTGGTTGTAATGGGCTGAATGACATTTTAGAGTTCAACGAACCAGCTTATGCAAAGGGATACCGTCAAAATCCCACCCACATACAAGGATAGCAGCACACTGCTACTGTATGGCCACTTAGCATGAAGAGTTTAGGCTTTTTCTCATGCATTTCTTCACACCACAGCTTTATATAAAGTGCCAAACATTGTAAGATTATTCACAATGTTAACAGTCAGTTTCTAAACCTGTAAAATACCTAAATACTAACAAATATATCACGCATTAATCTTGAAGTAGTTCTAAGTTATTGCTTTGGTGATGAGAGCTTGTTGAGGCAAATTGTTTATGGCTTTTTTGAAAAATATGCATCAAATGATGAAGCACTGTAGAATAAAAAGAAGACTTTAAAGAAAAGAAGTAGTTGTCTACCTTCTTTTTTTGCAGCTTACGTTTAGTCAGGTTTGTCAAAAATCAGTAGTTAGAAACTTACTGAAGAAGGCACTGGAAGCTGAATACTGTACATTAATGCAGAGATCTCTCTCATTAGTCATAGCCCATAAGCAGATCGGTAAAAACATTACATGTCTCTTAAAGCACTTGTCAGATATCTAACTAAATAATAATGAGTCTCTGTCTGATAAGCAAAACAAAGCTGCAATATCAAACAAGCTCACAGGCTACATCCCATCATTAATTTTTCCTTAAATTAATTTTTGCCTATTTAATTAAACCACACAACAAATCTGGAGCTATATATTATACCCTGGACAAGAATCCCATTCTGAGATTGGAAGGAGCTCCGATTTAATTTTGTCGCAGCAGGGGTTGAGTTGAAGAACATCATTTATGCTTGAGGCACCCTGCTGAGTTCCTCTTCTGTTGATAATTATGCTTTTGTAAGAGGATAACTCTTTCAGCTGTTTTCTTTTCAGCTTAATCAGCAAATACCCTAGACTGCTACAATTATAAAGGAATTCAGTCTTAAGGAACAATATCTTCTGTGCTGCAATGATTTCTGTTAAGCAAAAGCTCTAAATTTTCCCCAGTAGTTTTGATTATCAATTAGTCAATCAATTTTTTTATTTACTCAGTATCAAAGTTTCATCAGTAATTCACAAAGACATTCTGTGACAATATTTACTAAACACGATGGAACAGGAAGAAGAAAAAAAAAATACTGTAAGGAGTCTTGTATCAAATATTCGAAAATAAATTCTTCATGGCCGAATACCATAGATAACAATATGTGTTGCAAACAATATGTAATTATCGATTATTCACTCAGAACTGGAAAAAGCATAACAGCTTGTAGATGGCGGCTACACGGTCACGGTTTCTGCTGGAGGTATCTTCCTGTTTAAAAAGGAGTTTTTCCTCTCCACTGTGTAAGCTGCAAGCATGCTTAGTGTGAGGGATTTCGTATTTCCGCGTAACTGCAGCTCGATTACGATCGGGGAAACTGGTTTTCCTTAGATAGAAAACTTTGAATTAATTTGACTTTATGATCTGGTTGAACTGTAAAGTGCATTGAGATGACTTGTGTTGTGAATTGGCGCTATATGAATAAACTGAATTGAATTTAATAACTTAATAACTTCATTCTTATAAAGTTTTTAAAACTGGTTTGTAGTACACTTTTTAACTTATCATCCAAGCTGTTAACTCCTTGCACTGAATTGCATTTTTGTTTTTAAAGTAGTTCTAGTTTTGTTTATTCACATTATACTCTGTCCTATTATTACTCTCATTTGAGTTTTAGACAAAGAAGTTTTGTAAATGTATTGGGCAAAATCTGATTGTAGCTTTAAACATAATTTGTAGCATTTTTAAAATAGCTAAGTCTCTTAATTTTAAGATGATATTAGATTATATTAAATTATATTTAAGATATTTGATAAACAATTTATTAATATGCACTTTTTAGGGTAGCATATGGCCTACTGTTTACACTTTGGACTCCCCCTGCTTGAAGTTTTTGTGTGTGAAACTAGTATCTTAGTTTAAGTTGCAAGTTTTTATGTTGTAAAAACTAATTAAAAACTAGTTTGGAAGGGATTTTGATTGTATTATGTCTCTGTTTTAGATTAGTGTAAGACTGATAGAAAGGGAGAGAAAGAAGATTGAATGAAAGCAAAGAAAAATAGGAACACTGATGGAAAGATCAGTTTAAGAGAAGAAAGAAAAATCAACTTAAAAAGAGTTAAACAGATAGCAGGCAGAAGTCAGAAGAGAGCTGGAAAGAAAAAAAGCTTGAGAGGGAAGAAGATATAGAAGAGTGAATGACCAGATGGCACCAATACATACTATTGATTGATTAATATTATTAATCTTAGGAAATACTAAAAGTATGGAGAGGCACATTCCTGGATTGTACTGTTGTTGTTGTTTTGTTAAATATTAATAAATATGTAAAACAACATAAAAGCATCACTGTCCCAGTTTCCTAATTTAATTTTGATAATATGTACTCCTTTTTAAGTTCGAGCTGGAAATATCCCCAGATTTAAGAAATCTGGTCACCTTACCTTTATATAGCTTTAAAAAAAGGGACAAAAAAACCAAACATGATTCCAGACGATTCAATGCAGTTTGTTGAGGTTTTGAGGACCCAAATGCAGAGGCAGGGAGGCAGGGGTGAGTTCTTGCAGTTTTAATGTAGCGATCACAGGAAACAAAGGCAGGAATCCAAAAATCCAACTTAAAATGTTAAACAAACCAGAACCATGGAGACATCAGGGAAAAACAAACACGAGGAGCTAGGGAAAGACGAGGTAAGATGAGGAACCAGCACTGAGGAACTGAACAGGGAGAGTATTTAAGGTTGACTGAACAAAGGGAGGACTAACGAGCTGATTGGGAGCAGGTGTGAACAAAGGTTTCTAAGAAAAGAGCTAAGGAAACCAACACAAGAGGGCAACAGAAGGCAACAAAGAAAAGCTAAAGATCTCATTGAAAAACACAACAAAATAGGAATTAAACCAATAAAACTAGAAAAACAAAAATATGAATTAACATGAAACTAAAAACTACAAGAAAAATTAACAGAACCAAGACCATAACACAGTTATCCCAATTTACACATTGTGCAGTGACAAAATAAACAGAGCTCTTTTTCTGGCCTGATTGAAAAGTTTTTAAAACCATTACCTGAGTTATAAAGAAACAATTGACTTGCTCAAATGGTATGCTCTCCTATTGTTCCCATTTTAAAGACTGGCTGCTTGTGAGATGTGTTAGCAAAAGAAAAAAATAGTATAGATTACTAATTTTAAGTTCCTAGATATTTATTACATTTAAAATAAAAATATTAACTAGGACAGGAAATTTTCTATTTTTTTTTTCTTTTTTTCTAGATATGTATTGGGATCTTGCAGTCTTGTTAACTCTAACTCAAAGTTAATGCATTCAATTTGATTTCATTAATTTAGTTATGTAAGATGATTCTCCAGCCATAAAAGGGATCTGTAAATCCCTACATATCTGCGCCAGTAAGTGTAAATTATGCTACATTTTAAATTTTTTAAAGAAGTTTTATTTCAACCAACAACATTGTTGCTATACACATCGTGATGACCTTGTGATTTATTTCTCGGATGCTGTAAAATATGAACAGAGACACCATAGCACTGCTGAAATGAACATTTTTCATTGCCTCTATATCAGAAGCTCCTTGACAACACATCAAATGGACATGAGCTGTGCGTTCTGAGGCACTTTGAAGTTATTTCCTCATATACAGCACGGGGCCCGCTGAAAAAGACGCATTCATAAATATAAATGCTTATTTTTTATCAAACTAATGCATTTCAAACCAGTGTTATAGTCTGCTATTCTCATAACAAAGAGAGCTGTCCTGTTCATTTCATTTTATGGGCACTCAGTGGAATGGCCAAAATTAAAACTACAGTATCTTCACAGCAGATATCCATGTGTCTCTTTACAAACCACTCCCAGATGCAGTAAAGCCCACCACCAAATACCTCTGTGAAGGTTGGATTTTATGGATATTCTCTGCCATTCAGTTTATCACCATAATGAGAAAAATAGTATAAAAGAAAAGTTTTCGGGTTGTGTTAACCATTCTAGTTTGGTTTGACATTATTGCAAAACTCTGGATGCATACCAATGCATCTAGGCAGATTGAAAAAAAAAAAAAAAACTCTAGCTAACACTATAAGATAAACATTTAAGTTTAGGGGAAAAAATACACACAATATATTGTTAAATGTTTTTGATCACATCTGTTCTTGTAAGCAAAGTGTATATCAGAAAATTATTTCAAAGCTTGAGATTAATTAAGGGGAAGTTGGGCAGATAGAGCAGGTCAAAGTGATAAATGTCTGCTGAAAATGTCTAGCAGAACCTTTGCTTGGGTATGTATTCAAATCTTTCCCTCTGAGAGCTTCTCTTAAATTTAAGGGGGAGGCTGGACATGTTAAACTTGAGGTCCATGCTGTGGGCCATAGCTATAGCCGTGAGGTCTGCAGTCTGTCGTGATGGCAAACCCCAAACTCAGAGGTGGACACTAGCAATAAGGGATGCTGTCCTGCTGAAAAAGAAGTCCCATCGAGCTGCACTGCAAAAAATCTAACTCTAGATAAGTCCTTTTTTTTCTAAATAGGCAGGCATTTTTTCTCCTGGTGAATTGAGGAGGTAAAGAGATATTATGCTGAGACAATAAGATACCTTACACTTAAAATAAGAAAACATACTGCATTGTCTTATTTTAAGTGCATATTATTCTAATTATCTCGTAAGTTTTAAGAGTAAAATTACCTCATTCCATTGGCAACTGTTCATTTACCTACTCAAATTATGGTGAATACACTTAACTTACAGAAAGTTTTACTTATTTCAGATCGCTTTTGCAGTGTGGGCTTGTATTACAGTCTTGCAAAAAATGATCTCAAAATGAGTAAAATGTCTTAAATTAATCGGGTATTTCTCTAATTTGGAGCAGGTAAATAAGATGATTTTGCCAATGGAATTGGAATTAGTATCTTTTACCCCTTAAAATAAGATATTATCTAGATAAAATGCACTTGAAATAAGACAATGCAATGTTTTTCTTATTTTAAGTGTAAATTGTCTTGTTCCATTGGCAAAAGTGTCTCACTTAAATCCTTAATTCAAGAAAAAATGCACTTTCTATTATAAGAAGAAATGACTTCATCTTTTTTGCAGTGAATGGACTCCTGAGCCAGCAGGCCGGTACCATGGGCCACTGCCTGGGAAATTTCAGGGGCAAAAGCTTGGAGATACCATATAGAACTTATATCTGTTGTAATCAAAGTAATTCTGCCAAACCATCCTTTGCTTCGAAAGGGGGAATCACTGCTTTACTAACACCTTGTTTCATGAAGCTGGGGTGAAGATGATCTCTGACCGACTTAAAGGAAATTGTGTGGGATTTTTTCATTGGCATGTTTCGATTTCGAATGATCATCGTACCAATTTTATCCCTTTCAAACTCAGGTAACTTCACTCAACCGACCAATTTTTCTTAAAAGGTCCTCAATAATTGTATTAAATATTTCTGAAATTGTATTTTAAATTGACCTTTTATGAATCTCTGTGTTTCCTTATCAGTAATTTCATTTAATATATTGTGAATTGGTGGAGCACATCATTCAACTTTTTTTTGTTTATTTTATATGCCATGTATATAAATTGGCATCTGAAAGACCTGTTAAGTATGTCAACATACCTGGCAAGGCAAATGTGTGACACCATTTCAGACTTTGTTCCAAATTATTGCAAAAAACAGATTTCCCATTTTCTAGTTCAAGGAATCTAAAACAAGAAACTTTAAGTGAAACGAGGAAAAAAAAAACAACCTAACCTTTTTGGTCAAACCAGATGACAGAAGGTATTGCTTTTACCCGTGTGTAACGTGTGTTTCAACCCACTGAACCGTACTTGTGGACCCAGGAACAACTGACAACAAGAATGCTTGTAATGGAAGGTTTCATACAACATTTTTGGTATGGTTTTTATTTTTGTTGGCGTCTCTTGAGAGAACTGAGATACACCACACAAAATGAAATAATCAATTGTCACGCCCCACACTCACCTCTGGCTGCAGTCATAGTATTTCCCAGCCTGAGCTCGATCTGGTGAAGCCTGTTTATATTCAGTCATCTACCCCTTTAGTTACTAACATAGATACATTAGTAAGCCCAATAACCATCTAATTGCTCATACAGTAATAAAAAAAGGGATTCTGATGTCCTAATTATATTTTTATGTATCAGAACAAAACAACAAACAATTCCATAAATATGAATAATTTATCATTAACAACAAGTAATGCCTGAGCAAAAAGTAAATACATCCTCACCCCTAATATATATATTATAAATCAGCACCTTCAGTAAGACACTCTATTTTAGCTATCTGCCATCTCCTACATTAGTCTGATAGATGTTTACATCACTCCTCACTCAACTGAGAATTACCCTGTCATGGTTGGGTGGGAGTTTTTGAGGACCCAAATGCTGAGATCAGGAGGCAGAGGTGAGGTTTGCAGATTTAATAAGGCAACTGAGGATAAAAATCCAAAAATACAAAGAAGAAGCAAAAAACATCAGGGGAAAACTCACATGGGGAGCCAGAGATGAGGAAGCAGCAAAACAACAACAGAGAAACCAGCACTGAGTGACTGCAGAGGTGGAGTATATAAGGGAAACAGAACAAAGGATGGACTAATGAGCTGAATATGGAGCAGGTGTGACTGGAACTAACTAGAAGGAAGCCAAGGGGGAAGGAAACAAGCACAAGGAGGAAACAGAGAGTAACTAAAGAACAAACAGAATAACTGAAAACTAAAAACTCTTAGTCCTGCTTAAAAAAACTGCTTGTCATGCAGACATCACTAAAGCAGCATGTGCTCATCATAAAAAAAAGCAAAAGCTAATGCAGAAAAATGGCTTTCAGAAGAAGTCTAACAGTGAAACAGGCTTTAGAAATGCTTCAACTTATTGATGACACATGCACTCCAGAGAGCCGCGGGTTACCAACCCCTCCGCCACCAAGAGCCAGCTTTGCCAAGGCAAAGAAAACAGTGCCAGGTGTGGCAGCACAGAAGACAACATATGAAAATGGGAAATGTGCAAGGGGAAGCAATTTCTGTAAATAAAACTGTAATTCAAAAATGTTGAACTTAAATCTTATTAATTTTACTGATATTTCACTGATATATTTCAAACTTTAAACTTTAATACAACTTTAGACCACAAATAATAATATCATATATTACAGCCTTAAAAATATATAGATATTAGACCTGTTATAGGATCTACATTTCTACAATGAGTTTATATGACACACTGGAACCATTTCAGTCGATGCCATCATCACTACTCTTGCAATAATGTCAAAATTGTCTGCCAGTGGGATATCTAATAGGGGTGTAAATCACATCCATTATGGCGATTTGATTCAGTATCGATTTCCTGACTCAACGATTTGATTATTTTCGATACTCAAGAACACACCATGTATACACCAGCCTTTTTCCACCTGGATCTCCGCTCTTTTTGGCCCTCATGTCCCTGCGTCGTCGGACTAAACTCGGCCCCACTTCCTCTCCGCCTTGGCCGTATCAAGACCCACAGTGTGTAGCACAGACCACGCTTCAGTATTGAGCATAATTTAAAAATGTCTGTAACAAACTTATTGTAACACACTGCTGTAAGAGTATAACCAGGAAGTGAGGTAGGAGGACAAAATAGGTTTAGCGCCACTGCAGCATGGGAGGAAGAATTACGTCCACGAGCAAATGGATAAAAATAGACCGGAGGAAAAAATACATGATTTGATACTCTTGCGGACGTATCGATGCATTGGATCGTCAGCTGTTGGATCGATGCATCGGTACAAAACGATTATTGTTCACGATTATTGTTCACCTTAATATCTAGTAGGATCAGAATTTTAGGAGTCCTAGTGTTAAGGAGCGAAAAAAAAATATGTCAGGTATTTTTACAAATTAAAATCTAGGGCAACCTGAACGTATATGTAGTTGCGCACGAATCGTGCTACCGGTACGGATCGGGAAGCCACAACACCATTCAACTCGACCATCTAATATCACCACTCAGCTGTCAATTCTGTTGAGACAGGCCAATAGAAACACAGGCCCACCCACGACACATTTTTGAAATTGAGAGAAAAATCCCAAATCAAGTGCAAGGACAGAAGAAAAATGTTTTGAAGAGAGAAATCTATTTTTGTGAGAAGATGTTTTCACTCTGATTGCAAAAACTCCTTTGAGAGTAAAAATACCTTTTTGAGAGAGATTTTTTTTCACTTGGAAATTATTTTCCAAACATCAATTTATCTTTTATTCATTCTATGACAAAATATTTTCTCTCAAAACCTTTTCTTCAGTTTCAAATAACATCAGCTTTTGCTCTTCAATATATATATTTATTTTACTTTTAAATTATTTTCTCCTTTCAGATGGATTTTTCTTGCATTTGATAGAAAAACAAAGCTTACTCCATAAAGATGGTAAGTTAAGTGCGCAACAGTAAGATCAAACGTTATTGACAAAAGTGTTCGAAGAGTTGCTGTAATAAGGAAACATAAAGCAATTTGTCCACAAAAACTGTTAAAACTCTGGTATATACTGTGTCTTTTTTAAGTAACTGAACATATTTCCGTCTTCTTTTTTCTCAGTCTATTCTCCTCTTTCAAGCTTTTTTTTAGATTAAGCCTTTTTTTTCAAGAGCTCAGGCTCTTTTATCTGTCATCATCTCCTTTTCTCATCAATCTTTTCCTTCTGTCCATCCAGGAGCAAGAAATTATCCATTAATTGATATTAATTCAGCGTAGTTAGTCAACCTAGTTAATAAATCAAACTGTTTGTATAATTCAAAATATGTTCACCAAAACAGCTTTATGCTGACTATAAATAGTCAGTTTTTTTTTTTATCTAATTTACTTCTTCTATTCTAGCAAGTTAATAATCTGCTACTTTTGGCTTCAAGCACCCAAAGTTAGCAGAATCAGATGTGTTTCTTTACAAGGCTGCTTTGAACAAAAAAGTATAAAGAAATCCTTGTATTTAAAGAAAAAAAAAGAGTATTAATTTATTAACACAACAGAATGAAAGCCATTTGTGAGAACATTAAACATTGAGAGCCCCTGAGGGCTGTGTCATGAGTATTTTTTAAGGGTCATTGGTTGTGTTTTTTAACCCCCTATAAATATCGCACTCCATATAACAGGAGCATTTTGATAGAATAATCCACACAATCCAAAAGGCCAATAACATATTTTAGAAATCAATATGGTATTAAATAAAATAAAAAAATAAAAAACATGCATTATTGATTCAGGGTTAAAAGTTTGAAAGTTTGCCAAAGAAAAAAGAGATTTAATCTATATAAGGATTTAGTAATAGTGACAAAGCTTCACTCACAGTTCCAGTGTGTAATATCCTCTATTCAGAATACTCAGGAGGCTGAAACTTTCACTGAGTAAACTTCATAAAACTCAAATTCGGTGCCTACATCATGTGATGGGGTTTCTCTGGCCAGAGACCCAAAGAGTGCGAGAACACCTACTGACGGATACAGGATGGAAAGTTTAACAGAGTTTTATTTGCACAAGCACGCAATATGCAGATGACTGGTTTGGGCCTGGAATCTGGTTTCACAGGAAGTCTGCGTGAGAGAGACAACACAGTTAAGGACTGTTAAACGGGTTTTGGTTTCCAATGGTGCTCTGAGATTAGTACCTTGAGGGTTCTTGAGAGGTCCTCCTTGGGAGAGTCACTGTTGAGTTCTGGAGAAGGATGTGTTAGCAGAGTCCGTTAGCTGCTTCAGCGTTCACGTCTTATTAGAACAGACCTTGGCGTTGGTTTCCTAGCTCTTGCCCAAAGAGCTGCTTAGGAGGTAGACTGAGAATCTTCAGGGTTTGGCCCACAGGGTCGGACTCGGGCAGGTTAGCTCTTCCAGAGCTTCCGCGGGAGGAAGCACGAGTCACCTAGAGGCACAGAGACAAGCGTTAGGGATCTGACTCCGATTATTAAGGACATGGGAAAAAAATCACTGGAGATCAAGGCTTTAGCGCTGACCAACTGGAACAACACACTGCGGCGCTGAGGTAAGGTCTGAAGGCAGCTTGAGCGGTAGTGGATCCTCTGATGGTCTAGATGAGCTGCACCTGTGCAGGAGGCTCCCTCAGGATCCATCGGCCGGACTCTGCTGGAGCAAAGTGGTATTTTCTCCAGCTCCCAACAACAGTCACATATACATTGTTGGACTTCATTAATGTAGTCATTAAAGTTAACTAAATGTGTGCTAAAATAAGCTTGATTTCATGAGTAGGTTGCACCTTAATTAGCTGTTAAGCCACTTTTGGATGCAATCTCACCTCTGCTCTGAGGCAATAGGACCCTCCCTGTCAGTGTCTATTGAAATTCCTGTTGAGGTTGGACCCTCTGTGCATTAAAGCAACCAGCAATAATGTAGTGCCCTGTTTGAATAACATATAAAATTCTGTCACTTCCAATCAGGCTATCCTCTAATTATGTGTATGGAGCAGGGGTGTGCTGGGGGTGGGTTATGAAGTTGTCTGCTTGAAGCAGATTGGATGATCACACTTAAAGGTGGTTTAACAGGTTTATTATGAACTGGTAGAGAAGGGTCCAGTGCTAACTCTGAACACTGGCGAAATGGGACTGAAGTGAAGGGGAAGATCCTACAGAGTTGGTTCAGGCTCAGAGGGAAATTTGGTGATTTGAAAAAGGGAATAAAGAGCAACAGGACTCCGTTCCAGAGAAGATTGTCTTTCTTTGAATCAGTCGATTGTGGGTTGTTCCAGTAATAGTCTTGCTCGTTGGAGGGCGGACAGGGTTTACCCAGGTTGAGGTGTTTCCTGACTGCCACTTAGATTTCCTATGGTACTTGAACGGTTTCTTGTGGAGATGAATCCACTGCTCAGTGTGAAGCCCAAACAATCCTTGGGGAAAAGTTGATCCAAATCACCTGTTTGAATCCACAGCTCAGTTTGACCCTCAGAGAATCCTTCCAGGGGGAGAAGGTTAAAAAAATCCAGTTTGCAGGATTACTTCCTGCCGAGAGGCAAAGACAAAAAAAACCCAACAAGGTTAGACTCAGGTGACAAAAAAACTCAGTTTGACTCAGCAAAAGAGCAGCTTGGCTAGAGTACCCCAAACTGGCAAACACTCTGGCGTTGAGGTAGTGGCAGTCAGCAGCTTAAGAGTCAACCATCCGCAGGTGTGTGAGAAGACCAACGAGAATCAGGCGCCACCTGGTGGTGGAGGGAAAACAAACAAAAACAAAACCCACACAAACTGGATTCCTAACAGCAAGAGAAAAAAGCAATCATTTAGTCAAAACAGTTGTCTTGTGCTGAACCCCCTTCATGATACCCTTCTTGAGGTAGTTATTTCAGAGGGCTTCATGACAGCTAGTTTCACCTGATGTAGTAATGTGTTTTATGTGTTTCCATTATCATTTGCAAACATTACTTTTTGGGTTTCATTAACACCATTAAGCCTTCCCTGTTTGAAGGAACAGCAGCCGCTACAGCTTTAGTCTAACCTCAAAATGTTGCAGCAGCAGCTTTACATTCCATCATCACACATCTGCTAGATTAATTACAGTGGCAATACTGGTGAGTAACAGCTTTGTAAATGCTGAAAGAAGAGAGTCTTTAAGCAGCTGCTAAGTAAAGCGCCCAGAAATATCTGACATTTGATTCCTCACTACAGAGGATGCATCTCCACTGTTCTGGAGTCCAATGGCGGTTTGCTTAACACCACCGCATGTGACCCTTTGTATTGCACTTAGTAATATTTGGCTTGGTTTCAGCTGCTCAGCCATGGAAACCCATTTCATTAAGCCCTCTGCACATTGTTCTTGAGCTGATCAGAATGCCACATGAAGTTTGAAGGCATGTAGAGATTGAGTCTATAGAAAGTAGCCGTCTTTTTCACACTATGCACTGCAGCATCTTCTGATCAGGCTTCGTCACTTTCGATCAGCTACCCTTTTATGGCATAGTTGCTGTCATTCCTAAGCACTTACATTGTCTTACCATACACCTTACTAGTGACTGTGGAAGAATTAGGAATTTTCACAACTTGATTCATTGCAAAGGTGGCATCCTATCACCATTCCACACTACAATTAACACATTTCCTGAGAGTTACCAGTTCTTTCACAATTCTTTGTTGTCTACATGCCTAGGTGATAAATTTTATACACCTGAGGCCATGAACAGGATTGGAACACCTGATTCCCATAATTTCAATGATTGATTAATTTCTTTTAGTAATATACTGTATATACTGCAAAAAAAGACGGAGTCAGCTTTGCCAGTCATGCAGATTTAATCAATAAAGTGAAGCCCTTTAAGTATTTGACCAATTTCTTATGCTCCTTACATTAAATGTGCACCCCATTTATAGAGATGACTGGATATCAAACAGCTGAGCTGAAAGCTTAGTGAAAGTCACAATGGCAGAGAGTAAAACAATTGAGATTTTTTTAAAAAGCAACGAAGAGCTTTGATAAAACAGCCTTTCTCTAGTTCGATATATTGTGTTTCAAGAGTAATTATATTGTACAAACACTGATACTTCTTAAAACATACCAAGCACTTCTAGCATTCCCTGAGACTAATCACCATTGTGACAATAAATACAACCACAAAAAACCTGTATAGCGAGTCCAAAATAGATGGTGCTGAGAAAACAGAAGTTGGTATCTTATGTAAAGTTAAAGGCTCCCATAAACTAGGACTAAAGTCTGAGTTAGGATTATTCTTGTTGGTGATGTGTGTCTGTTAAACCCTAATAATGCCAGCAAGTTGTGTGTCTCAGAACTGATGTTTTTCCAAGTAGTTTATCTAATTGCGACGGCTCCTCTGTCAGGATAAAAACTCATCTTCATTATGCAGGTGGCAAAGATTTGGGAATGGAATGAGAAAAGTGTCCTTGATCTAAGGACAAAGTATAATATTTTGATATCGCTGGAGCCATGGATGTCTACTCAGCTGCAAACATGTATGTGTCATGTGTTTGGCTTAAGGTTCCTAACCCACATGCAGAACACACTGAAGCAGGAGAAAAGTTCAAAGGTTTATTGAAATATTTCTGTACATGGAATTAACAGATCCAGGGGTTAATCAGATCCAGGACTGGTCACGAGTGGGTTCACTGCAGAGGGGACAGTGGAGTTAGTGGATGTCCAGGTAATTTGCAGGATGTGAGTGAGCAGGACAGTACCTGTTCTGGAGTTAGAGCTGAGCGGCTGAGGGGGGAACCTTGAGGGTCCAGAGGCTGTCTGCTGCAGGCTGAGGGCTTGGCGGAGGCAGAGCTTGGTTTGAGTGTTTGCAGATCACAGATTAGAGTTTCCCTTCCAGATTCTTCTGAGAGCGGGCAGGCAGGTCTTTGACAGGAATGGTTCTCCAGGGTTCTTCAGAGATCAGACAGGCAGATTTCCAACAGAGAAACTCTTCAGGGTTTCTGGTTTCAGGCAGGTTCAACCTGGGAAGCAGAAAGGAGAAATCAGATCAGGTTCAGGTTCAGGTTTTCAGGAGTCAGAGATTCAGACAGGCTGGTTGGCTCAGGCTTGCTAACCGTAACTGGCAAACACTGCCTCCTCTGCCTCCTTAAATACTGATCTCCTGATGAGCAGATGAGCGACAGGTGGTGCAATCAGCTCCGGCTCCAGGAGATCTAGTACGCCCTCTGGTGGAGAAAGTGGACAGACCTCCAGATCCCAACAGTATGATGTGATGACTGGAGTTGTTTAAAATGCTTCCTTAACGTGATTTGGGGCCACTCCAACAAGATGTGAGCCCGGTTCATAAGCAGCTGATTTCTGTAACTCTAAACAACTTCTCTAATCTTAGTAAGATTACAATTTCTATCAAAATCTCTTGTCATGTCTCATGGTTATTTAATACATTATGAAGTGTTATGTAAATAGTTTGTCCCAAGCGATCTCTTCTCAGGGAAAGAACTGGAGAGAGAAAGCTTCAAGGTGTAAATACAGAGTTTTCCATAACATCTGCATATTATGGGCCAATTGAACTCTGTGTGTACTGTTCTTGAAAGTTTTTGCCTCCATACTATAATATACCAAATTTCTGAAGTTTAAACAAGAAAAATTGATGTGCAAAATGTTTACTTATAGTGTCATAATCATGTGTACCCAATGCATTGAAGCAAATATAATGAGAGGGGTATTTCAATTTAATAGTCATTAAAAAATCCCTCAGTTTGAGTTTAAATATTGTTAAAATTGATGTAAAAATCGTTAGTACAAAATGTGTTAGAAGATAACACATCCTTTCATAGAGTATCATATGTTACTTTTTCCTAGCAACAGATAATGTTTTATACGCTTTGACATTATTTACAATTAAAATCATAATTTATTTCAGTTTTTAGCTGCTAAGCGGAAAGTTGGAACAAAGAGGAAAATCAGCAGACAACTTTTAGTGTTTAATAAATAAAATAAGTCTTCCTTATTTGCGGCCTTAAAAAGTCCTGGTCCAGACTGTACGGCGTAATGACCTTACATAGGTTAGCCAGTGCAGCAAGCATGATGAAACCGGAGCAATGCCCTGCTTCCAGCCTATGATCAATGAGGAGAAAGTATCACTGTGTCAGCGAAGGACTGCACAGTATGCCAAAGGAGGACACGCACTCCCAGAGGACCTTGCACACAGGCCTGCACAATTCAGTTGAGGCAGAGGAGGTTAACACGCTCCGTTCCACATAAGGAGACAACTTCTGGTGTCATTTGTCAAACCCATGTTCTCCTTTGGTTCTCGTGTTTTTAGACTTTTTAGTAATTTAAGGTTTCTGGATGCTGCAACGTTGCTTTTTCAAAGTGGATGAGAGGCTGACTGGTGAGTCACAGTTGCTTAGCATCAATAAAAATAATTTATTCTTTTTTTCAAATGTGTCTTTGCAATTAAACAGATTACATTTCACCTGTTAAAGTTTTAAAAATGTGTTTTATATGGATTATAGCATAAACAGCAGCTAATTTCCTTATGGTTTGCCTTTCAAATTAACAGTGATACATTATATTGATGCAAAACAACCGTAAAGTAAACCACTTTAACATCAGTTTAAATGTTACTATATTTTCACTCACTAATGTATATGGAAAGTAGGAGATGAGCGATGTATTTTCTGCATTTTTTGAAAATAACATTTCATCAGACAATATTTATCTCTGGAAAATGTGTTGCATATCATTGTTTTACTCACAGCTCTCTGATAGAGAAGTGTGCTTCGTCTTTTTAGTTTTGTTCTCAATGTATCACCACATTTTTGCATTCAGATGACAGAATCGGCAAGAGACTACTGGCTTTACACTTACATCCTGAAATTAATTAGAATGAGGTCATACCAAATAGGGAAGCAACTAACCCTTTTGCCAATAATAAATCTGGAAGTTATTCTAGGGTAAACAGATTAACTAATGAGCCATAATTCCAAGGACCTCTCTTTTAATAGTATTGCCTGCAGAGGCCGGAGCATTCCCAGCTAATTTTGTTCAAAGCTGCCCAATAAAAGAGCAGCACAGTAACATATGCGTCGGTTAATAAGGTTTAGCATGTAAAATAACGGTAGTGGTGAACTCATGAGGGGGGCAATTATGACAAAGCTGTGCACATCCTAGATAACTGCTTGCCTCACTCAATCTGGCTCAAAAACCCTGGGGGAGGCAGCTTGCAGCAGCTGCATGGGCTGAAGAAGCTAACCCAAGGAGGAGGGAAGAGAGCCGAAAGAAAAGAACAATCTGCACAAACAAGTGTCTAACAATCTCCATGCTCACTTATATAGAGCATTTTGTATGTAAGGGCATTTGTATTACA
Organism: Cyprinodon brontotheroides; assembly: GCA_018398635.1. Lineage (NCBI taxonomy): Eukaryota > Metazoa > Chordata > Actinopteri > Cyprinodontiformes > Cyprinodontidae > Cyprinodon > Cyprinodon brontotheroides. Next base: position 8,116,847 of record JAGKQL010000034.1, read on the forward strand.
GTGGAGATTAAAAATATGACAAATTTAAAATGCTACTGTGCACTGTTTGAATGTGCACTGCACAGGAATGGCTTACAGAAATGTTATTAATGGAAATTAATATGCACCGATCTGGCAAATAAATGGAAGTGGGTAATGCCTGTTGTAAATCTTTTATAAAACCCTCATGGCCGAGATGAGATTATAGGGTGACATCATGGTGGATGTTTCTAAATTTAAAGCTTCACTGGATATCGGTTTTACACAAGATAAGTAAGAAAAAAAACACAAGCTGACATTTTTCCTTTGTTTGCTTTCATGATGCCTGTTGGTTGCCCGGTCTTATAGAAAATAGTAAATTTGTGTTTTTCATTGTGCTGCACAATTCCAGTACACGGTTTCCAGAAATTACTCAGTCATGAAGGATAAAAAGAAAAACAACCAAATTTACACCCTTGTTTAATATTGGTTGGCTGTTTGTATATGCTAAATCCATTTGAAAGGCTGAGACAATCTCCCTCATCCTGACCGATTTAGGCGTGTACTTTAGTTCCTTTATCAAAGTGTCAAGCTTTGCACCAAAAACTGCTTACATTTCAACACCAATTCTTTTCCAGAACACAGTATACACCACATATAAAGACATTTCAGAGAAGTCAACAACTAGTAATAAAGCTGCATAAAATATCTATGGCTCAGTAAAATCTTCTTTGGTCTCCTCTCTTCCTAGTTCTGATGCTCAGAATGACCTTTAATCAGTCCTTCTCACCACATCTGGATGGCTGAGTATTAATGTCGCAGAAGATTGGAAACGAAAGTGACTTAAAAACACCATGTTGAAAGGATACTGCTAGATGCCATGACAAAAGAACAGCATCCCAAACAGCATTAATAAGGCTTTTATTCTTTTTTTTTTCATAAACTATGGCTTAGTCAAGGACTGAAGTATTTTAAATCTTCCTTAAAAAATGGAAAGTAAAGATGACATTTATTGTAATAAAGAAATGCAAAATGCATGGAAAATAAACAGCTAATATAAGATTTTTTTTTTTGTCTGTTTAAAATGTCTTATATAAATATGTATATACTGTATGGTCATCTTGAAATTTTTCTGTTCCAAGAACAGAAATATCCTTGGAATTTTTCTATTCTTGTTTCGCTTGTTTACATGAATGTAACATTATATTTTTTTAAAGCTGCATCAAACTGCTATATTTGAAAATTTCCTTTAGTAATGCAATTATGAAAGCATTTTTTTTTCTGCTGTATTAAATTTCTTTTTTTTGTCACCCTCGCTCATCAATGGTCGATTGCAGCATTTGCTCACATTAGCTTCTTCTGATTGGTGGTATGTAAGGGAAACATATCTCTAATGATTTATTGGTTTTGTTTGTACCACCCTGAATCTAAAAATATATACAAGTGATTCTTTTAAGTGGAATACCTAAGCATAAAGGTGCAAAAAGGCTCTTTATACTATTGCAAAGGCATTGTTGTGCAGTAGCACCCGAGACATGTTGTCGGGGGTGGTACTGCAACTTTTTTTAATTATGCTACTAAAAACTATTTAGAAAGCTAGAATTATGTTATTGGCTGATTTGCTGTTAGTGTTTGGAAGTAGCTGAACATATTTGCCAAATGAAGTGACCACTGAATGCAAACATTGAAATGTTAATAATTCTATGCTCATGTTTAAATATTTCAATCTTATTTTTGACATATATTTTGTTCTTGGATTGTAGTTATTTTATTTTTAGGCTTTTGGCCTTATGTTCTTGAAAATCTCCCTCTGATTTTGGTGTATACTGGCAGCATCTGTGAGGCAGCTGTGAAACACATCCTAAACTTTCCTTTTTCATCATTCTGCTTCATTCTTTCTCTATTCTCCCACTCTGCAGAATCTGTTAGTTCAATCTCTAACGTTCTGCTCTCTCTGCTTTTCCTCAGAGTAGCTTTTGCCTGGCTCGTCTGTTTCCTGGGACGGGCCGCCTTTACAGCTGCTTTTTTGTGCCTCTGCTTCTATCTCCTGAACCCCAGTCAGCCTCGGCAGATGGCAGCTCACACTTGTGAGCCTGGTTCTGCTGGAGGTTTCTTCCTGTTAAAAGGAGATTTTCACTCCACTGTCGCTACAAGCATGCTCAATGTGAGGGATTGTATTTGAGTCAATGAGTCAATGCAATCAACTGGTTTTCCTTAGATAGAAAACTTTGTATCAATTTGATTGTATGATCTGGTTGAACTGTAAAAGTGCCTTGAGATGACATGTGTTGTGAATTTGGCGCTATATAAATAAACTGAATTGAATTGAATTAAACTCTGCAAATATGAAAAACTCCTACAAAAAATTCAAGTTTCATTCTATCCATCCATCCATCCATCCAAACTCTATAGTTGCTTGTCCTTGCAGGGTTACTGATGGGGGTGCCTATTTCAAGCAGAATTTAATGCTACAGTTTTTTACGTTTATCATAACCAAAACATACATAAAGAAAACACGTTATAGCTCAACCAACATTATGTAGAGTAGCTGCTTTAACATTCAAAGATACATTTCTGCCTTAATGTAGGACTACTGCAGGTTTACTGACCCCTTTTATCTTTCCCACACAGCGAAAGACAAATGAAGACTTCTGTCCAGAGGCAGAGTTTTTATACAAGAAATTAGATAAAATGTGGACCCCTTCTAAAATCTGGCAAAGGCCTCTGCTAGGCCCAGCTCCAAACCAGGGGAAATAAATGGCCTACCTGGAGGTTTTAGTCTGTTCTTCTGTTGAGCCAAATTAACCCTAAAATAAATTAGCACAATTTTGACTTGCACTTGGATGTAGAACTTATGCTTTCCAAAGACAATGGAGCGTTTTACTAATTTTTAATGAATCCTGCCTTTCTTGGATGTAAAATCTTACAAACTATAACAGGTTATCTACAGGTCACTTAAAAAAAAAAAAAAACCTTTGTAGAACAATAGTTTTTTCAAACAACTTTCTATTATTGCATGTGCTGATGACATTATCTCGGTGCTGATGGCTGGCTTAATTGCTCATTTTATTCGCCTGTCTAACCTGTTTCTCATCGCTGCTCATCTGATCCACCTGCTCCTGCTTCTATTTAAACTGCATCGTCCCAGCGATCAGTGCCAGATTATTCTTGAGCTTTTGGTGTGAGAGTTTTTTAGCTTAACTGATTGTGTTCTGATTGCCTGATCCTGACCCTTTTTGCTTTTGGACCTCTGAACCTGCCCTTTTTTTCTGTTCTGATCTGTTTGCCTGACCTCCTTCCTGTGGACTGAACCTGGATCTGCCTTCTGTCTTCAATCTAGATTATCCTGCCTTCCTCTGCTTAGATCTGACCTCCTGCCAGTATTGCGGCCTTTAAGGCTTCAGCGTCTGGAACTCTCTGGCAGCATCCGGTGTGTCTTGTCAGCCAACTGGCTGGATCTTACCTTGTTGTCTGGGCACAGACTGAACTGTAAAACCGTGTTAGTGACTCACGCATACATAATCATTCTCCATCCCATTATCTTGGTCACTAACCTATGTTTCTCTCCTGTAGCGTTTCCTGCCTTAGATGCCGTAGCCGCTACTACTGCAGATCCGCAGATACGTTTTTTAAATAAACGCTTTTTGAATTATGCCACTGAATACTGGGTCCCTCTGTTCTGAGTCACTACAGAGGCATCCAGCCAAAAACATATACATTGATGTCAAATATATCAGCAGATCCTCTCTTTGATTTGTTTTTTTACTTATAGGTTAACCAAGAAGAAAATGTTGCAGAAGCTGCTTGACAAAAAAGTAAGCAACTCTGTTGGTCAGCCTCCTTTTTCCCAAAATATTTTAATGTTAAAACAAGAACAAAAAAACAAGAAGGATGTTTATTAGATTTTTGAAAACCTTTAGAGAGATGGAAGTAATCTCAAATTGTTCTTGTAATAAAACAAATGAAGAAAGCTCTATAAAGTACAAACGTGGGGTTTCCGAAGTGGAGATACTTGGAAGATACTTGATTTTGTTTTCAGACCTATATCTGCCAGGGTGTACAAAGATATTTGGAAAGGTTGGCAGCCTGTAGGAAGATCTTGGTGCACGGTAAGAGTAATTCAAACTCAGAAATAAGACAGAGGCTGTTGTAACGGTTTTTACTCTTGTAGTGCTAAGAACTAATAAAGTTATTAAACTGTTTTAAATATTAAACTATTCTGCAAGAGTTTTCTGTTGAGACATAATTTCTAAGATAATTCTAGTTAAGGTACACAATGATTAAAACATTGTGCATTGCATTGTCTTTGGGGATAAAACACTTTTCAAGAAATACGGTTTCAAATTTTCAACTAAACATTTCACATTTAATGTCTTTTACTATGTGAACCATCCACCTGCACCCTTGACCCTACACAAAGAACATGGAGAAACAATAACAATCCTGTCAAATATAGCTCCAGCTGAGACAGAGGTAACCAGGCAGTTGGCTCAAATAGAGAGTTTATTACAAAGAGTCTCCCCACAGACTTCTGAAGGACAAGAAAAGGCCTCCATATTACACTCATTCCCCTAAACCCACTGAGAGAATCATAACAAGATGAAGGCCTTCCAGGTAAGTTGAACAAGAAATGTGGACTTTCCCAAAAATATGACCCAGACCAGACCCTTCTTATAACCAATCTCATCCCAGACCCATATCAACAACTCTCCCCACTGAGCAACCAGCCAAGAAAAAAAAAAAATATATTTACGTCTGGACTCAGGCCCCCCTATGATATCTATAAAAACAAACCAAGGACTATTGTGGAAGTTTGTACAACAATATCAAGCCAGAGCTTTTACAAAGAAGTCGTGGACCATGTGCAATTTCTATGGGACAGAAGAATACAAGAAAACACATAGAACAGAATTCAACTTTATTGTCATTCAACTGTCACAAGTACAGAGCAACGAAATGAATTCTCTGCATTTAAATGCAGAGAGTTAAGAGTCTTAAGAGTCTTGCTCAGGGACCCTGAGTGGCCCTGAGTCTCACAACCTTAGGATTCAAAGCCCTATGCCCTAACCACCAGCCACTCCCCATAGTGAATGTAAGCACTGACAGGAAAAAATGCAAAATCAAAAAAGAAGCCTAAAGAAGTATATACACTGCTCTGCATAAGGCAAGTAAGGGTATATTTTAAGTCTACTCTTAATAGCAGATGTGAAAGTGGTCTGTTGAGAAAATATGGAACCGGAATGTAAGGCTCGGCTCAACGAGGCTACTCAATTTTTGTAAATTGACGAATTTCTTTCAGTTATAAAATAGTACAATAAAGCAAAAAGTTAGAACAAAATAAAACTGTCAGTGTAACATGAGTTCATGTTTTCCTTGTTCCTAACTCTTTGTGTGGTGTACAAAATCTGCAACAAAAAAAACAAGAGCAAAAAAAAAAGGGTTCAATAAATGACAAAACCAGGTTCTTTAGAAAGCAGTAAATTTGAAAAAAAAAAAAAAAAATTATGAGAGAAATGAAATATCTTTTACTTTGTTCTACTTACAGCACATGCATTGTTCTGAGAATTCTCTGTGACTGATTCTCTCACACAGACAAAAGTATACAAACCCACAAAGAGAGACATTAAGATCACTTATCTCGAATAGAGGATCTTCAATTGTATCACAAAGAAAATCCCAGACACAAACACCTGCAAACACTTTAGAAAAAAAGGACAAAAAGCACATACATCATACACATTTTTGAACCAATTCAAACCTCTGGCAGTTCCTGTGACCCTGTAGTGATCTTTAGATACCATCGTTCCTGTTATTCATAAGGCAGGTTTCAGATTACTCTATTTCTGATTGTGGTATTATTTATATTTTTAGTGAAGTAATAAACAAACATGTAGAATGTGTAACGGAAAGAATACTGATGCTGGTTTTCAATCGACTAGGAGATACCCATACATTGCTGTTGTCTTTGCTCCCAATCAAATAAGGCCTGTTTTGCACTCAGCTCCAAAAACACCTGAGGCAAATCAATAAGAAGGCTGCAAGATTTCAGTCAGGAGCCCCATTGATGACTTTCATAAAGAGCTTGGTCGATCCAACAACCTGTCTGGGCCTTGCAGTCGATTACAGCTGGGATTTCAGAAAATTATTACAGGTTTTAAGGTTAGATTTTGAACTGTTTATTATACCTGTAGGGAGTTGCTTTAATGTCGAAAAATGTCTTCACCTGTTCGTGTCTCATTCATTTAGTGAATCAAAGGATCATTATCTATAAAGGGTATTCTGAAGTGTCTCTGGATGCACAGAGGTTTATGTCCTTCAGGTTTACTGGGCCTTTGCTCAACTTAGCTAATCACATTTTACAATTAAGTATTTAATGGATTTTGTTATTGGGGTTAAACATGTTTTACATCACATTTTACAACATGTGTAATTTACTCTTAAACAACTTAACGTTTCTTAACTTGAGACACACGGTAGGATAACTTTATTTAAACGAGGTTAAATTTAAAAAAGTGATTTCATATATATATATATATATATATATATATATATATATATATATATATATATATATATATATATATATATATATATATATATATACACACGTGTTTTGGTTAAGATGAGGTTTTACTGGGAGAAAGATAAGGACCATCGAAGCTGGTGGGGATTAATACGCTTTGTAGTCTGGAGGTAGGCTACTTTCTTGTAAAAAGTCCAGCTTATTTACGGGAAGGTCTGCTCTCTTGAGCCAATGCCTCTGTTTTTTTTAGGGCAAGCTCTATAGGTAACAGCTCTCAGTGACCAATGCTCTAATTGATTTTAGGTGGAATTCATTTTTTAGAGAAGAAGGGCCCATTAAGTGTCAGAAGTGGATCTTTCAGAGGAAACACAACCTACCCTGGTATCAACCGACAGGATGAACTTGGTCTTGGGGTCTGGATGAATGAGAACTGGAATCTGTACAAATCTTTCTAGCTGGAGAAGGACTGATCAGTGTCAGGACTCTACTAGAACATTATGTTGAGGGAATCAAAGGTGACGCAATGATACTTTGGTTTCTGATAAATCTTTCGTAAAAGTTAGTGAGGCCCAGACACCTCTGGAGCTGCTTCCGAGACTCAGGAAGAGGCTATTCTTTAAAAGCCTGGATCTTGGCTGGATCGGGTTTTATTTGACCTCATTCAAAGATTTAATCCAGGAGAAACACAGACAAAAAACTGGCTTGTGTCTCCCATTTCGAGGCCCTGGTGCCGCAGGGAAGAGAGCGTGGCATAGGATTTGGTCCCTCAATTTAACTCTGTCGCAAGGATATGACGTAAGGGGGAGTCTTTCCCGCTTATTTCATTGACATTTGATCCTCAACTAAAGTAATTGCTTAGTATCAGGCAGGAGAAACCAGTTAAGAAGAACAACCAGTGAAATTAAATATTGTAGATAGAATAAAAATTAACATAAAAAGAGGAGTTTAACGGTAGATTGTCAGGACTCTTGTTTTTGTGTTTGTGTTTCTGTGTTTGTCTCCCTTCATCTCACCAGGAGGGCGCTCTGGTTCTGGTCCGCCTCCTCACACACCTGCTGATGGTTTCCTCATTAAACGGAGTGTTCTTAAGCTGCTGACTGCCACTACTCGGTTCAGCGCCAGAGTGTTTGCCAGTTTAGGCTACTCTAGCCAAGCTGAGTTTCTGCTGAGTCAAGCTGAGCTTTTTGTCAACCTGAGTTAAACTTTGTTTTTGTCTTTGCCTGCCGCATGAAGTCATCGTGCAAACTGGATTTCTGGACCTTCTCTCCCAGGAAGGATCAACTGAGCTTCAAACTGAGCTGGGGTTCAAACAGGAGGTTTGGATCCACTTTCCCCAAGAGATTGTTTGAGCTTCTCACTGAGAAATGGATTATTCTCCACTACGACCCGTTCAAGTACCGCAGGAAATCTGAGTGGCAGTCAGTTTCTCCGCTCACCAACTATCAACCACATTCTGGGTAAACCCTGTTCTGCCCTCCACCGAATCAGACAAACACTGGAACCACGGCACACAGACAGAGTCAAGGATTCAACAACTTCTCTGGAAACGTGAATTGGTGAGAACCAAATCCTCTTTTCCAAGTTTCACTGGAGAAGAGGAGAAGAGAATCTGGAGCATCTGAGGCAGAAGGAAAGCAGGGAGACAGAGAGAGACTAATGAAAAATAATAGATTTGAAATAACACAGAAATAAAATGCTAAATTAAAGGGAATAGAATAACGATGATCTTTAATTAAAAAAATCCAAAGGTTCAAAGAATACGCAAATACATTAACAGAAAAAAATACAAACAACAGAACTAATTTGGCAACACCTTTTTAAATGTCTGATAATGAGTTTTGAACTGAATATGGCAAGGTTTTAATGAACACAATGAACAACAAGGAAATTATGAAAACTACACCAAAGGCAACCCAATACCATCTGTGGATCATGACAATCAAATGCTGTGACAAGTTTGACAGGCTGATATCTCAATTTTCCAATTTAGTTTCTCTTCTGCAGCTCTTATTTCTGTTTTTGTACTTCATACTGAGCTTTTGTGTAAAACTGCTTTTTCCTGCAGCAGGAATCAATATCCCTCCAAAGCTAAACCGATGCAGTCAGGAAAGACTGGGGTCAACAAAGTTTAATTAAAATCAATAAAGCTATAAAATAACTAAAGTGACTTGCTTCTAACTATTAAAAAAGGATGAAAATACGACAAAAAACATCACAGACCTAATCTTCCTTTTCAGTATTGCTGGTGATAATGCCATCTGTCAGTAGTACTTTTTTAGAAACAGCAGATCTAGAAGTCCCTAAAGGAACAGGACGAATGCAATAAAGGAGACAGTGGCGTCGGATGTAGGAGTTTGCCCTGCAACCGGAGGGTTGATGGTTCAAACTCCGGCTTTCGGTGTTGTTGCTTCTTTGGGCAAGACACTTCAGCCACATTGCTTATTGATGGTGGTTAGGTGGTGGCGCCAGTATATGGCAGCCATTATCTACAACTTTGACCCCCCCTTCTGTCAGTGATGCCAAGGGCAACTTTGCCTACAATGTAGCTTACCGCCATCAGTGTATGAATGTGTGCATGAAATGTTCAATGACTGAATTTAGTGGAAAGTGTTTTGCTCAAGTCCTCTGACTTGAAAAAGTGCCATATAAGTATGGGCCATTCACCATTTGTTGTTTTTTTATTCTAATTTCTTTATCTTTTGGTTTCATTTAATTGACAGCCTGTAATTTTAAATGGTTGTGAAGGCAGTTCAACTTTGACCTCCCCTGATAGCCATCAAGCTCTTTTTACAAATTCTGGTTTTCCATGACAACATTTCTCCACCTTACTTGTGCTCTTATAAAGCATAATGTCCTCTTTCTCTTTGTATTTCTTTGTGATTAAGGATGACTTACAGTAGAACCAAATGTTCCTCAAAGACAAACTGATTCTAAGTGTTTATGTGGTCTCCAGAAAGGATCAAAGGCAATACCTTTGCACAAGTTCCTCTGCTCCAGAAAGTGTATTGACAACAAGCTTCCTCCAAGAGTTCTTGTGGGATTTTGAGCATCACTGATAAAATATGCCCACAGAACTGCTCTGCAAAGGCCCTTTAGGAGTCAGGTGCCTTATTCCGATTCAGTCTCTCTGGGTCCTCCTTCACTTGACTCCTTTAGATAGGTCAAAGGGGGAGGCAATGGGAACAGCATCATCTTTTGATTTGGTTACAAACAATAGGAGCAATAGAATCATGGCAGAGGTGCAAGATGAAAGTACTGAGGTGTGACACATCAAAGCTTTCGGTTAAAAAAGGGTGGGATGTCTGGTTGACCATTGGCAGGGTAGAAGGATGCAATGCTATTCTATTCTGTTCTAATCTATTGTATTATATTCAATGCTATTTCGTTCTGTGTATTACTTTCTATTTTACTATCAAATCAAATATGCCTTGCTTTAGAAAAGTTTTGTTTATTTATTTATGGTGCTTGGGTTTAATTTGTAAACGTTAGCTTGTTCAGTCTTTCTCACCATAACTTTCCATGCAATTTATTTGTCAATTAACTTACCTCCTTTCAATCAATAATTAGTTTTGTGAGTCAGAATCAGATCAGAATCAGAAATACTTTAATAATCCCAGAGGGAATTTACTTTTGTTACACGCTCCAGTTTCAGTTATATATATATATATATATATATATATATATATATATATATATATATATATATATATATATATATAATAAAGATAAAAAAAGATAATAAAGATAAAAATAGAAAATAAAAAAGCTAAAATATAGTCAATGGACTCTTTCCCTTTCATCTCTTGTTAGATCCTTTTGTAAACATCTCTGTTTCATTAACTGTTGTCATCATGTTTGATACCTGATAATGTAATACTGCCTAATATCCTGCCTGAATTTTGGGCCTAAAACCACAGAAATCTTTCAAGCCACTTTTGATAGATCATGGATAGTTACAGTAATTACCCAAGTTTTGCTTAAAATTTTGCAAAAAAAAAAAAAAAAAAAAAACTCTGTTTCAAGAAAGTTTCCTTTTTTCCCCATGGGCTCTTTAGATTGTGTACATGGGGGGGCTTCAAACACTGATATATCATTATAAAAAAAGCTTTTTTTTTAATTAAGAGCAATATGATTGTCTTGAATTTATTTACATAACTATAAGAAAGCTATTTAGATAAAACAACACATCATGAAAATGATGCAAAACAGAAAAATCAGAAGGCTTAAAAATGTAGTCATGACCAATCATACTATATATAAATATATACACATCATCAAAATGAGTAGTTTCACTGGTATTACACCACATAATGATGAAGGAGGAGAGTAGTCCTTTGAACGGCATCAACCTCACACTACCTCTGGCTCTTTTCAAGGGGAGGTGACTATTGCTTGGCTTGTCAGCCTCCAATCCTGCCAGGCACTCGACAGACCAAAGGTATGGACGGTTCACAAACAGAATTTTTAAATCTGGCCAGCATCAAAGGGCTGAATAGGAAATTGCAATCAAACGGAGAGAATGTCAATGAACTGCATAATCTTCAGCTACATAGAAAGGACAACAGGAGAAGAAAAAGGGAACGACAAGTACAGTTAGGTTTACTTTCTTGCAAAAAAGGAGGAAGATTGTCATAATTGTTTACTGATGTCGATCATAATTAATACAATTTACGGTGAAATAAAAACCTTAGAAAAACTCAATAATGTACAAAGCAACTTATGGAAACATTCATATGTGGGGGGAAATTTCATGAAGAAAATTATTCCTTAATGAACCTTGACAGTTTGCAAGTCCTTTCCTATTAAACTTTGTCTTCATTTTATGCTATAAAAGTATTATGGTGGTTTGAGAAAGCATCACTTTTAAGGAGTCAGTCACACTTCTTTTAAAATAGAAATTATCTTTCAACCAGTGGCGGCTGGTGAAAAATATTTTTGGTGGGGCTGATATAGCCTAGTGTATGTCTCCAACTAATCCAGAGTAAGAATTCAAATAAACAATTGGACAATAAACTAAATTTAACAGTAATGATTTAATTTACCGGTACTATATAATAACAGTAACAGTGATGCTTTTGGTCACAATAACCATGACATGAAATGTTCATATCCTACAACAGGGATGTTCTTCTGGCAAACGGTAGATAAATAAGGATCTCACAGAATTTGGTGGAAGCTGCCACCTCTACCTCGCTACGCTCAGCCATCGTCCCTCTCATTGTCTGCACCTGGGCGCTATTGGGTGCAAAAGCCTGTTAAAGGGTAGTATTTTCAGCGCCTCTTTAATCTCATAAAATTCTGAGACGCTGATTGGCCATTAAATTATTAAATTACCTAGCAATAGTACATGATTGGCAGACTCTCTGCACATGTGGGGCAGTCTGATCAGATCTGCTTCAAGACAGAGACGGTAGGAGACTGTCCTGATCTGTGGAAATCCACAAATGAATGACAGTAGATAGGGAAATGTAGTTTATATAATTTGTTTTGCTTATAGGTACACACTCTAGAGAATAAAACTGACATTTATGAGGAACGGCCGCCACTGCTTTCAACATGTATTTTTGTGCAATTCTAATGGTATTATTAATTACACTTATTTTCCTTCTTTTGTTTGAAATCATTTTTAATTGGGTTTTTCTAATATTTAACACAGTAGGTGTTTTGGGAAACCATTTCTGCACAAAAGGTGGTTTTGATTCTTTTGCAAATCATACCTAAATATCAAATATTACATTAAAATTTGTTTTTTTCTTTGTGGTTGAATTCCAACTGAAATAAATAAATCTGGTGTTACAGTTGTTATGGACTATATCGAGCAAAATAACCTTGGATCCTTATTCTCGCTCAAATTCTCAACTTTGGATAAACTTGACCTTGTAGTGCTCTCTGTGCCCACAAGACTCTTTCAGCTTTTATTTGTAGCAGAACATCATTTTCAAGTGGCTGTACCAATTTATAGTAGAAATAAATTTCTTTTTTTTCACTTTAACGCATTGTGTGAGCCTAAATAATGAACTAAACAAAAGGAAAAGAAGGAAATAACCTAAGTTTATTTACATAGCAGAGGTGGTAAACGTGTTTGAAAAAGCATCTTCAGATGCTTTCAAACTCTTAAGACCTTGAGGAGGAAGAGGAAGCCCTTTTGACAGTCAAGAATTCACTGTGTGAAAAGAGCTATCTATTAAAGCCTAATCTTTGAGCTTTGGAGTAGATTTTGTCTTTAAGTAAAGAGCTGAAGACTCCAGTTTGAAGAAATCATTATTGTTGTACAACATAACAAAAATAAGTTTAAGCTTAATTTGTATTTCTTGAACATGGTATGAAACAACTGCTTGTAAGATTATTGCCCACAAAGGAGATGTAGAACTCTATAACCCCACAAAAATCCTCCATATTTTTTTTTTCACTGTCCAACTAAACATTTTGGTGCATTGTATTCAAATTGTATGTGATATACTAACCGAAAGTAGCTTTATTTGTAAAATAAACAAAAAGAATATACAAGATCATCAACATTTTGACAAAACAAAACATCCACAAACTAATATACAGAGTCCACCTGTGTGCGACTCTCTGAAAGTCTCAGAGATCAATAAGGAGACCCTGAAGAAGAAGCAGTAGCAGTAACCGCACAGAAGACAGAAGAAAGGCCAGGAAGGAGGTTTATGAGAAATTCAGATCAGAATAATATTCTAAAACATACATCTAATGACCAATCTGAATATTTGTTTACCAGCATTCATCACCTTTTCCTCTGGAGTGAGGCTATGACAGCGCATCTGCACTACAGGTGACAGCTATCAAAATTAGATCGATTTTTTCTTCTTCATAATTTGACAAAAGCTGTCCTTTGGTAGCAAAACCATGTCTAATTTTCACCGTGTGAAATAAATAATTGTGTGCAGATCTGTTCGCTGTGCTTTTTCATATCCATCCAAATAATTAATTATCTTGATGCACCACATGCATGCACATCAGATAAGTTTACTCTGTTGCATAAAATACAGATTTAGAATGATCTTTTCCATCCTTCCTGATTCACATCAAGACTTTCCTGAAACATTACATTAATCATAAATATAAATTGGAGTTATTGAGTCTGAAGCACATTTTTTCTCATGCATCTTCAAACAACCCCTCTTGTTCCTCTATATGCTCTTTGCCATAGAGTTTCTTCATTAAAAATGCAGAAACAAATAATGCTGTAAAGACATATTGAAAAGCGGGACCCACCCAGATTCTTCCTCTGCAGCTTTTTCCTTCAAAATCTTTTACCCATACCCATCATCAATCTCCATACAAATATCTGCTCAACCCGTCATGCTTGACCTCCGTTTCCATCTCAGTCTGACCACCTCTTATCCAGGTTTTCATTCCTTCATTCACTATCCTTCATTTTAACTATCCTCACCTCAGCAAATGATTGGTGGACTTGCATGCTCAGGTAACCAATGCTTAAGAGGTGGAACCAGGCCATATCAAACATACTGCATTTATCTGATTGATTGAAGAAAAAGTGTTTGTTGTCTCTTAAGTCCTTAAACCTTTATCATGGATTTGGAGGTGATCTTCCGCAGTGGACAAAAGTCCATTTAATGAATGGTTCACTTCTTTTAATCTAATTGAAGAAATACATTTAATTTCAAGGGCGTTACCTGTATAAGTTATTAAAAGAAAAACATTTTTTTTTTTGTATTTCCTTCTGAATTTAAAAGTGATTAGAAATAGAAGCAGACATTATTTAGAGTAACATTGAAAACGCCTTTGATGGGAAAAAAAATCAGATTACAAATTTGAGACTCAAATTTATTTCTTATCAGGCAAAAAATGTTTACAACTGAAAACTCAGCAAGCAGGAAAAAGTTATATTGCAAAATTATTAACCCAATATGTAGAGAGGTCATATCAAACATACTGCATTTATCTGACGGATTGAAGAAAAAGTGTTTGTTGTCTCTTAAGTCCTTAAACCTTTATTATGGATTTGGAGGTGATCTTCCACAGTGGACCAAAATCCATTTAATGTATGGTTCACTTCTTTTAATCTAATTGAAGAAATACATTTAATTTCAAGGGCGTTACCTGTATAAGTTATTAAAAGAAAAACATTTTTTTTGCATTTCCTTCTGAATTTAAAAGTGATTAGAAATAGAAGCAGGCATTATTTAGAGTAACATTAAAAAAGCTAAGATGGAAAAAATCAGATTACAAATTTGAGACTCAAATATATTTCTTATCAGGCAAAAAATGTTTACAACTGAAAACTCAGCAAGCAGGAAAAAGCAGGCGCGCTGGAAGCTGTTTCAAGCGAGGGGGGCTGATGGCTGGGTTGGAAAAAAACATGACGTCATTATGTTGAGGGCTGTTGCTGACGTTTTTAACATATTATAGTAGGCCTACATTTGTCGCCAAAAACTGCCATTTAAAATGCATCGGAACAAAGCATGAACATTTTAAACTTTATTTCTTCTCTTTTAATCATTCAAAACAGACAACAGCTCCCAATCAACAGGATCAGGAATACTTGAATAAAACATGGCCTAAATATAGCCTAAACTAAACGAGCATTGAACGCCTTGAAAGTCCATTTGACTACGGATATGGGGAATGATTTCATATCTGAAACAAAAAACACAACAAAAAAAAAAAATTAACTAATTTCATATTTTATCACTAAATAGTGTAATACAGACATAAAATTGAGTGATATGCAGCCTTATTCTAGCGTAGACTTCTTCAGCCTCAGGACTAAGATGAATAGGCACATAAATAACGCTAAATGCGGCAGTATAGGGGAATTAAAACCATTTCTTACCTCGAAATAGTCAGAAATACGTTTCTGCTGCCTATTGCTAGCCATGCCTAAACGAATGTGAGGTGGCGGAAGCCTCTGGGGGAGTAGCCTAGTTTTTTATGAAATATTAAAATAATGAATCATTAGTTTATATCTTATACACAGCCCATCATTTTAATCCCATATCAAAGATAGTCTTTTAAAAAATAAATACATAAATAATGTCATGTTTTTAAGTACAATATTATGTTACTCCACAGCCCCCACCATGGGGGCTGATGCTATGACGAGGGAGGCTGCAGCCCCCGCAGCACCCCCTTCCCGTGCCACTGGGAAAAAGTTATATTGCAAAATTATTAACCCAATATGTAACTCTAAAATGGTAAGTTGATAATTTTTAGCTGCAACCTGTGGCTCCGGGTCCACAGTTTGCAGACCACTGGTTTGCAGCAATTACCCTAGTCTAGGTTAAGACAATGAGATTTAAAATAAAAAATAGGTAATGTCTAAATATAAACTATTTTTTTTTAATTTGTTTCATTGGCAATATTGCATTTTGTACTGATGGATGGAAACACTTTTTTATCAAAAGTATCATGAAAGCAAGGCAAGATGCTTCTGGATATCTTCAGAGATTCAGTTAAACTTGTTTTCAAAAAACATCAGTTGCGCTGCAGAAATTGTAATTATAAATGGGTCATACTTATATAGCACTTTTTCAAGTCAGAGGACTTGACCAAAGCACCTTACACTACATTCAATCATTCATCCACTCACACACTGATGGTGGCAAGCTACCTGGTAGCCACAGCTGCCTTGGGGCTCACTGACAGAAGCGAGGCTTGCCCTAACACACAATGACACTGAAAGGCGGAGCCAGGACTTGAACTGACAACCCTCCTGTTGCAGGCAAACTCCATCATCTGACGATTACAGATGGGTCACAGAGTATAATTTTGAATTTTAAAATAATGCTGTCCTTGAAAGTAAAATAATATTAAAAACTCAGTAACACATTTGATCAGGTACTGGTATTACAGATACTATGCACAAGCTTAACTTAAGTTAGCTCAATAAAAAAATGTGTCATTTGAATGCCGTGCTGCCTGATGCTTCGGAAGTTTCATTATTGTTGCAATGACATTATTAGAGTAATCATAATTTTCATTTCTTTAGGGATTTCTATAACAGGAACCGAAGATTCCTCACGTATGAATATTTTTAACTGACAGGCATTTTGATGAAATCCTTAGGACATAACAACCAACAAAATCATAACCACATCATGTGTTGAATAACTTCATTAACAGCGTGTTCTCTTTTAAAGGTAAGTGAATTGTTACTATGAGAACTGAAACATCTTTCTCTGTATATCAACTCTAATCATTCACCCTGGAATCTCTTCAGATCAAAGTAGAGTGCCTGGTCAGGGAATAAGAAAAAAAAGTAAAATCAAGCAGCAGTTATTTTTTCTCTCTGGAGAAACCCACCAAAGCTACCCCTGTGATAAAGAAGGCACTGACTGTGCAATGCTTAAATTGAAACTCATAGCCTATCTATCCTCATTGTCATGTGACTGATATTAGCAGCATCCAGCTCCCGGCTCGACTGCAGTCTCTGTTCCTTCCCAGTCTGAGACGGATATGATACAGAAACAGGTCACTGCTGCTGTGTTTACAGCGCGGCTGCATGCAGCTGCCCTGCTATCAGGTTAAAAAACATGCTTTTGGCCTGCTGGGTTTCATAATTTCTGCAGCGTGTGTGTGGGGATGGGGGTGGGGTTGGGGTGGCGTAGGTTGACAAGGACAAAGTATTGAATTAAGATCATATGCAAATATTTTCTGGGTTTTCTCAAGCTGGTCAGTAATATGAATTTTATTGCCTCCACTTTGTTTCAGTCTGAACTCTTCACCTCATGCTTTAATTTCTCCTTTGTTGAGGGGCACCAATAGGTGGCAATGTTGATCAGTCATGGTCAAATTATGTTGCTGGTCCTTTCAGCCAGGGTTTTCTTTACAGCAAAGACCAGATGGTTATGTTGTGCTCATAAGCTGCTGAATACCTGATATGATGGTCTCTATGTTTTGCTCCATAATTTTGAGCATAAAAATGTTTTCTATTTTTGTCGAGCTTTGAAAATTAAAACTGCACATTCCTGAACAGCAGGAAACATGCAGTTGAGTTCTAAATTACAGCAGTCCAACATCAACAACCAGATCCATCCATCCATCCATCCATCCATCCATCCATCCATCCATCCATCTTCTATCAGGTCCACTTATCTATCAGGGTCACATGGGCGCTGGTGCCTATCTTTAGCAGTCTATAGATTAAAAGATGGACTACATTATGGGCAAGTCACCAGTTTATCACAGGGCACCAAATAGAGAGAGTTGCAGGAGAGAGTAACACAAAACCAGTAGAACTGTCAGGATTTGGTTATGGATTGTTGACCCAAAAGCAGAGGCAGGAAGGCAGAGGAGAATTTCTTTAGATTTAATGAAAGGGAAACTGAAAACGAAGGCAGGTTATCCAAAAATCCAATAATGAAAACAAAGTCCAAACTAACTTGTAACCAGGAGTCCAAAAATCCAAAGAATCAAACATAAAACTATCAAAAAGAACCAGAAACCATAGAGACATCAGGGGAATCACTGTCACAACGAGGAAGACTGAGGAAGATGGAGTCGGAGGAAGTTTGATGAAGTTGGGCAGTGTTTGACGAGGACCCAGCAAAGGGGAACTGAAGACAGAGGGCTTTTAAAGGAGACTGAGACAAAGAGGGGGCTAATGAGGAAACTGGGAGCAGGTGTGCACAGAACAAGAGAGGGAAAGAGCTAGGGAAGAGGGACAACATAAGAGGGCAGCAGAGAGCAACAAATAGAAAACTGGAAGACTGGAAATAACAACAAAATGTTAGTTAAATTACTAGGACTATAAAACAAGGAGAAAAGAAAACTAAACACTAAAAAGAAAACATAACAGAACCCAGACTAGGACAGTAACTGGAAAAAAAAAACAAAGAACACAGCAAAATAAAAATAGAACCACTAACACCAGAAAACAAGGAGTAAAGCAAGACTGAATACTCAAAAGAAAAACATAACTGAAACAGAAACCTGACAAGAACCATCAGTAATGACAGAACAAGCCTGCCCCTGACATTGTGACTGACTCATGAATGGAAAGCTGTGTGTTCAAAATAAAATCAGAGTAGATTTCAATCATTGATATCATTCATTCTGTCAAGCAGGTTGCTGTTTTTAAAAGACAAAAGCAGCCAATGGTCAACAAGTTGGTGTGAGTTAATGTTTTTCTGGAAAGCTGAGAAAAGACATTGTTAAGAGGAACGACAAATTAGACTTAGACTTAAGTGAAATATCATTTCGTACAGCTTCCAGACAGTGAATGAGCAGCAGCTTAGCAGTGAAATGAAAATGTACATTCCTTAAAGTGTAGCAGTGATCAAATATACACAGCATGGGGGGAAAAAAGGGTTTAGTGTTGTCAATGTGATGCAGTGTCTGTGACCTGATTCAAAGTTTTTTCAACTGTCCAGCAGTCTGATGGCAGAGGGGAAGAAGCTGTTGCAGAATCGTCTGGATTCCTGCATCGAATGCTATGAAGCCTCTTCCAAGAGGGCATCAGGGAGAAAAGTCTCCCATCTCACATGGTGAAGGTGTGAGGGGTCATTGATGATGTTACAGGCTCGGGACACGCAGCGATGGCATGAAATGTCTTTAATGGAGGGAAGAGGAACCCAGATGATCCTCTCTGCTGTTCTCACAAGCACTCACAAGTCACCAAGCAGCCAGTGTTGTGCCTGAACGCGTTCATTGAACGTAAAAGTTCATGAACTTCGTTCATATTTTGGCTTAACGTGAACTGAGCGTACTGCATTATTGCCTGATGAAGCGTTTTTGTGAACTCGTTTCATTCTGGTGTCTGTGAAGCGGGCACGGCTCTCTCAGTTCAACTCCGTTCAATAGGTTGCCAGATTTCTATAAAGCCCTCCAGGCGAAACCCCGGCTAAATCACACACGTAAACAGGCCTTAATATGTAGCGGAAAAACACCCAATCTGGCAACAGCAGCTACCAGTGTCGTAGCCTACAGCCGCGTGTGTCATCAAAACAAAATGCAGCGTGGAAGCCACAGCAGTATGGAGGCGCACTTAAAACAGTTTTATGACCAGGTGGTCGGTGAGGATGATGGCAACAAGTTTGCCCGCCGGCTTTCAGTAAAAAAATCCGCACTTCAGTAACCTTAAATTCCTACCCTCAGCCTGGTCCCTCAGTTTGTGTTAGTAAAATCTTTTTGAGCTGAGGTCTTCAACAGGGGATCCGCGACCCCTAGGGGGTCTACGGAGGTACTGCATGAGGGTCTGCATGGTTAGTTGATATTTTTATATTCCCCCCCCTGCATTTTTTTTCCCACTCTATTGAAATGTCTTTAAATACTCATTAACATGAAATCAACACACTGTAGTAAACAGATAAATGGAGGCAGAAGATGTCTTTCAGTCATCAATGCTCACATTCAGCGACACACAGGAGCTCTTTCAAGCTGGGCACCGTTTCCTTCACAACACCTGTCCCATCAACCAGGAATCAGAATCAGAAAAACTTTAATAATCCCAGGGAGAAATTAATTTCTTTTACATTACTCCATCTGTAATAGAGTGACTATAGGACACAATTTCATACAATATATATAGTTAGGGGGTCCCCGCTCCATCTCACCATCAGTTTGGGGGTCCTTGGTCTGGAAAACATAGAAGACCCTGTTCTTGAGGGTTTTACTATCCATGTAACTTGTTTGTTAAACCTGCCTGGTATAATTTTCAGGATTCCAGGATTCCTTTTTAGTATGTATTGAAATGGAATTTCAAATGGAAAAAATTATTAAAATTAAAAAAAACATTTGCACCTTAAAGACTACTTTCCTATTTTTCTTTTAATAATTACTCATAAAAAAGACCATTCAAGCAGCACATTTTTCCTGATGTTTTTGAGAATATACTGTAGGGGTGAAAGCTGCAGCTGCTACTAGTGTGAAGTGAATGGACAGCAACAAAGCATTAAAGCAACAATGGGGAAATGCTGTCCCCTCAATGCTAATGTAAACCCTGGTTGGATAAGGATTCAAAACTGGATAGGAAGATGAAATCTGACGCACAGTTTCAGTGTTACAACTGATAAAATAATTGCTGTCTGTGGTTCTACAGTAGGCTATGGTGTAATTGAGCAATATAAAAAAAAGAACTATGAACTAGTTCGTTTTAAAATGTGTGAACTGAACTTTGAACTAGTTCACGTAGAAAGAGAACTTTCCCAACACTGCAAGCAGCACTATCTCCTCTCTGCAGTTCTGATTGTTGTAGTCACTGATGAGGCCGACTACTACTGTTGTCATCTGCAAACTTCATGGCGTGATTGGTGGTGAACCTGGGGACGCAGTCGTGAATCATCAGGGTGAACAGCAGTGGGCTCAGGACGCAGCCCTGAGGTGGAGCCTGTGCTTAGGTTGATGACATCAGAAGTGTTCTGTCCAACCTGGACTGACTGAGATCTGCCTGTGAGGAAGTCTAGAGGCCAATTGCAGAGGGGTGTATTGAAGCCCAGTTGTTCCAGTTTGCCTATGAGATGCTGTTGGATGATGGTGTTGAAAGCTGAGCTCCTTCAGGTGTTCTAGGCTCAGGTGAAGAGCGGAGGAGATGGTGTCCTCAGTGGAGCGGTTCCATCAGATGGCGAACTGGAATGTTGGGGGGAGACTGGAGACGTTTGTTCTTCAACCAGCCTTTTGAAGCACTTCATCATGAAGGAAGTCAGTGCGACAGGTCAGTAGTCTTTAAATTAGGTGACCTGAGGCTCATTTGGGACCGGAGTGATGGTAGCAGACTTAAAGCATGCTGGCACTATGGATTGGTCCAGCGAGGTGTTAAAAATGTCTGTGAGGACACCAGCCAGATGACCTGCACACTCCTGGAACACCCGCCCAGATATGCTATCAGGGCCTTAGCGGTCTTTGGTGCACTGAAAAAGGATATTTGTCAAACTTTTTTTAAGATGACACTGATGTTTACCCAAAACATATTCATCCAAATGCAAATCTTTAATGTCTAAAGCTGACTGTAGTTTTTTATTCTTAAAACTGGAATTGAGGAGTAGATTGTGTGCCAGAAAAGCTGTATATTATATAAAGCTAGCTTGCACATCCAGCGTCCAGCAGGCCGAGGTAATCTGTGATGGTGCTCATAAAGATGACATGTTAGAAGAACCAAAAAAACTAATAAAATATCAATATATTTAATATAGTAGGACAGTGAAAAGGAACTTTTCTTCATTTTCTTCTATTATGCATGGAAAAAAAAAAATTATGTTGTTTAATTGCTGCTTTCAAATTTAAAAACAAAGGACAGAGTGATACATGGACTCAAAGAGGTACAAAAACAAAAAAAATTGTTGTCTAACTGATAAACAGTTTACTTTGGATTCTATTTTATGCACTGCATAGTTCTTAATATTTTTTTTTTTTTTAGTCCTTGCTCTCTCAATCAGTTTTTCTGTATTTTTCATATGGATTCTGTTTATTTTTTCTCTCTTTGTTCATGTTTAGGTCATCAGTTAATTAGTAGATTCCATTCACTTGTGTCTCATCATATTTGCCTATTGTTTCCAACTGTTTTGCTTTTTAATTAAGCCTTCCATTTACTGTTCGTTGTCATCATGTTCTCTAGTTGAACGTCACCATGCCTTAATTCTTGTTTCCTGCAATTGTATTATTTTATTAATTTTGGGAAAAACGCCTTGATGTCTCTTAGCATAATTTTGTGCTTTGGTCCCAAACAGCAACTTATGACAATTTCACATATTAAAGTGAAAAGTAAAAGCATCAAGAAACTATACAAAAAAAATTATAAAGTAATTGTTCTAAATGTTTTGAATAAAAACCTATTAACAATGAAGTCATTTCCAGAAATTCTAACATGAGGCAGAGCAAAATCATTTTGTAGACGATTGAAAATACCGCCCTTGCCTTAAATGCACTTATAAAACTGGACTTCTGATCATTTTAAACGGGATTCTTATAGGCCTAGTTTGCAAAAAGAAGTCCTGAGGCAGCAGACACCTATCACTGATGCCAGAAACATTTTGTAAGTACTTTGTAAGTACAACCATTTTTTCCCATACTGATCAACCTCAAAAAGGAAACATGTGGCAAGATACTGAGAAAGAAAAAGTGAACGTCAGCTCATTACTCTGTCAGGGACACTTAATATGTATTGGGAAAAATTTGCTGTGTTCAGTTGAGTTGGAGAAGGCTAATGACCATGCCCCGGGGGTGTCTTCTGAGTGTATGAGGTTGTGGGACTGAGCTCTGCCAGGGATATGCCTCATCAACAGCTCTTTTTGTCATTTTCATGGGGTGAAGCTTTAGGATGAGAAGAGTGTCAAGTGTGGTGGCTTCAGGATTGTACAGCTTTTTTTAACGGATGATGTTGCTTTCTTTGTTAGATTGTATGCGTGTTTGTGTGTGTGTGTGTGGGGGGGTACTACGGATGTGTGGAGTGAGTCACAGGTGTAGGCGTTGAAGGATCTCATGTCTTTTCCTATAAGAGAGAGTTTGAGAATCAATAGACTAGTGCTGCATTGCCCTTTAAGTGCACAGTGTGCTGAATAGTTTTTATTTATTGAATCCTGGATTGAATCCTGTCATTAAAAATATAGCAATAGTGCTATATTTCAACTACAAAAATTAACAGGGAAAGAATATGCATTATACTAAATACATTTACTACAATAACGCTTCTTTGTAGTTTATTTTCTAAATAAATTAAAACAAAAATAACACAGCCTGTAGAAACTCCAAATTCACACATGAAACAAAGTTAAAATAGAAATACAAAATATATATATTATGTGTGAAAATTGGTAATATGTTAATTTTTGTGACAGATAAATGAAAGTTTAAAATTAAAACAACCCTGTAATCAGAGCATGTATTAATACACACAGCCATGCCCCCAGAATCAAAGAAAGACACAATCAAACATAAAATATAGAAATATTCAACTTATGATATAAAGTACCTGTGAATTTCTCAGTCATTCAGGTCATAATAAATAATTGAACTTCATTGATCTCACAATGGAGAAATTTACCTCTGCATTTAACCCATCCCCGTGCGGAGCAGTGGGCTGCCATGGTGGGTCCTTCAGGATCATTGCATATGGTATGTGCCATGATCATTTGGGATCTCTCCCCTTTAAGAGTCTCTACCCTCCTTGAACCACCATCTTAAAATGGTGGAGGGGTTTCAGTGCCCGAAAGGCTATGTTGATGGGGGATTAAATGCTCCTGGTACTGCAAGGCAAACATGCTATGGGTGACAGGCCATACACTTATTCAAACCCCCACAACAAGAAAATCAAGGCACGTGATGTCAAATCACATAGAACCTGAGACCTTAGCCATATTTAAGGTCTGTGTTTGGGGTTTGTAATTGGGCATCTGGTTGTAGGGTTCCTTCTCGTGTGACCTTGCTTGGCCAAGCCAAAAGAAGTGATGTAGGCCATCCACCAGTGGGCCCACAAACTGCAGAGGCAACAATGGTGGACCCATGCTAAAAGGATTGGGCTACCTTATCAACGGACGATTAAACAGACTCTGGGGATGTGGAATGTCCCTGTCCTTGGTGTTGTGGTTCCAGTTTGTGGGGGTAGTTTTGTGTTCTTTTTCAGTTTCACCGTTCATTCACCAGATGGTGTCATTGGTTCACTTCTGTCCTGGAGGGCTTCCTTTCTCATCTCAAATAACCCACACCTGCAGCTAATTGGTCATTACCTCTGAGGAGTATTTGAGCAGCTGACTGTCACCACCTCGTCGCCAGAGTGTTTGCCAGTTTTGGGTACTCTAGGCCTCCTAAGTTTTTGCTGAGTGAATTTTTGAGTTTGTCTAGTGACTACAAACCCTTACCTTGTTTTTTGTGAATGTTCGGCAGGAAATCGACTGATCCTCTGAGCTAAATCTGGTTCTTCAAACCCTGGAAGGATTCCTCTCGCGATTCTGAGAGTCTCACTGCTCACCTTATCTGAATGCCTACCTCTTCCAGAAATCCAGTTGACAGTCTGCTCTGCTACTCCTCTGTTCCTCCATAAGTCTGCCTGTCCGCCCTCCAACGACACCTCCACCACCTACCAGCCAAGGCCTCCACAAACCAAAACCCCAACCCATCCTCCAACTCATACTGTGAGTCCAAGCAACATCTGAGTTTCAGCCTTTTTTGCCACCAATCTTTAACTCACCAAATCACTCTCTCCTCTGTGCAGTCGCTCCAGGTTTCCTGGTCGCTGGAACCCCCAAGCTGAGATATCAGTTTTCTGTCACTGTGTTTTTGTATTTGAAAAATAAACAGTTTAACTCTGATCCTCTCTCTCTGGGAGTGTTTCTGCATGTGGACAAAAAATATAAGACCCATCATGACACTTGGGAGATGTTCTAGGCACTTTTCACTGAGATGAGACCAGGGGAAGATGCAGGAAACGATGGAAGAGGAAGTCTGGCAGTTTCTGTTGGGACTGAAGTCACCGTGATTTGGTATTGGATGAAGAATATGGCAAGAGCAAGTATGAGTACAAGAGTTTCTTTACTTTGACACTATCATGTAATAAAAAGAAATATGTCAAAAGTGCACCTTATCATGACTTTTAAAGAACATATCCTAGTCCTCCAGAGTAATGGTTAAAGACTAAAGTTTAACTGCTCTTGTCTAAAGATGACATCCACTGCCTTGCATAGTAATGCTGTCGAGTTTTTTGGTTTGCTAGCTTGTAGTTTCTAGATATACTTCTACCGGACCCTCTAGTTTCTGGATTAAAATATAAAAACAGAATAGAATAAACCATTTATTGTCCCACAGAGGGCAACTTCAAGCTATTTTGGCAGCAATCAGGGATTATGTTTAAAACAGAAGTACAATAACAGGCTATGTTCACATTGAAGGAAAATCTGACCTAAATGGGTTGTTTCTAGGCATCAAATGATTATGTTAGGCTGTTTAAAGCAAGTGGGAATGCTATGATCTGGATCTGACCTCCTCAAGTCACATTTAAGGCACATTCAAATATGCTGCTGGTAAATTATCTTTTGAAATGTGAGTACAGTGGGAATGACCAAAGCACATTAGACTTGTCTGTAATCTGCATGGGCACATGTAATGATGTGTCCCTGCTGCAGTCTGATGCACTCGGTTGCATCAAGTCATCTGCCTTGGAGCTGAGAGGAGATTAATGTATGATTAAATGTTGCCCTCAAGTTATTAACATCCCTGCCCCACCATTGCTGGTTGTGTATCTTCATCCAAACAATAGTCAAATCTCCCTAAAAATGCCACAGTAAAATGTTCACTCCTTTTATTCACATGTTTCCTACACAGCACCTGCTGACACAATAAATGGCTGCTTTGGTGCAGTGAAACTACAACATAATTTTTCTGGTATTAACTGTGCTGTTGCGCATGACAATGCAATGCTTGTCAGTTTGGAGTCACATAAAGCTCACACTTTAGTCAGATACAGCCAACACTTTCAAATGAATACATCAAACATCATTAAAATCTGACAACTGCATACATTCCTCCATGTTCTTAGTGGCTTTTTGGAATCAAAACTTCAGCCTAATTCTGGCATTGAAGTTGCATTTCCAAAGAGCCACAATATCAAGGGGACGGGAATGTGCAAGATATGTCTTCCATACCTTTTGAAGCTGGGGTTCAAGGGAGAGTGTCTTAAGCATCTCGGACAGTGCATAGCCTTGTGAAAGACCTCTATGCACCCGAAAAGGAGCACACAGACCAAAATGAATCTTTTGCAAATTCTTAATGCTGCTCTTAACCACCTGGATCTTGGCAATCAGACCCAAACCCAAGCTCAGAACCCAAACCTTTCTTTTGTTCTCCAGTTGTAGCTGCATTCGACATGGTCAAATGCTTTTTCTTGATCTAATATAAACAAGCATGCTTTAGACCCAATAAACTGGAAGTCTCCATAACATCCCAAATCATGGATTATTTTATCTGCCATGACCTGATGGTGATGCAGTAGGTGTGGTCCCAGTGGATGGCCAGATCCATGGCTTCTCTGAGCCCAGTTGCTAGGGATTTACAGAGCATCTCATAATCAGTGCAGAGTAGAAACCCAGACACCAGTTCAAGTTCTCAATGTCCTGCAGGTTTTCAATTTTGGGCAGAAGGGTTAATGACATGTAACATGAAAAGCAGTAGTGAACCAGTGACCAGATATTAATTGTAGACTTCTAGCAGATCTTGTGCTTGGATGTCAAAGAATGCTTTGTAAAATCCCTTATTGAGTCCATCATTACCTTCTGGCACTGCATGATAAGGAGGACTGCATGGCGCTCAGGTATCCCAAAGGAAGCTTCAGCTGTGTGTTGTCTTTTCAGAGACCTGGGGTAACCTGTTTCAGGTCTCTCTAAAAAGTCCTTGTTCTCACTGTACTTACTCTTTAAAAGAAGAGTAAAATCCTCAGTCCTTCTCCTAATCTGGCCTGGTTCATCTGCTGCCCTTTGTCAGATATTAAAGAGGGGATCACCTTCCTCTGCCTGTGTGTCCTCTCCAAGCTGTTTAAAGAAACTTGATGGAGCATCCATCTCTCTTTTGTTCTGCACTGAGACCTTTCCTTGGACATTAGATTCAAGCAGGTTTGCTAAAACTGGCATTTTAGATTTGAGAGCTTCCATGTGCTATTGAACCCATGTGGACTAAGACTCAACTATGTTTATTCACAAATCTAGTATATTTATTTGAACTTTTCTATGTTCCCACAATCCATTAGACAAGTAAATTAATGTTTTCTCTGTCTAAAAACAGTACAAAAGAACTTAAAGCATCTCTAAAGTTGATATCATGGGTGAAAGCCAGATTTCAATGACAGTAGGCACTTTTGGGTAACTTTTTTCTGATTAAAAACACCCCCTAAAAGCAATTAGCGGTCTGTAAAAAAATACTGCTAAATTCTGGAAATGATTTAAATGCATAAAGATGGTTCTTAAAACAATGCAAATGATCAAGTCAACCAAAAGGGTTAAAGTTCTCTTTGATGTGGGACCATGTGTGCTGTCTGTGGCATTTATAGATAATCCTCTTTACATCCACTAGGCTATAAAAAGTCTGAAAACTAATTTTCTGTACAATCAAAATGCCCGCCTAAAAATGCATGATCTTTTGACAAGCAAATCTGCCAACCTTTTCCAAATTTCCTCTAAAAAAGTTTCCTCCCTGCTTTAACTAAAATAAACCTTCCTTAGATGATATGCTGTATTTTAAAAGGGTTTGGGGTAAAAACCTTAGAAAAGTGTTGGTCCACCACAGAACTCTGGGAGGTGCCATGAATAAAACCGGCTTCTCCCTTCCCCTCTCGCCACCAGTCCACTTCATTATTAAATTCACTATGGGTTTCTTGTAAAAATAACATATTGATTCTTTTAGGCAGTGCTTTTTAATATATCACGGTGCATTTATATTTAGCTAACTCAAAGTTATTGTGTTAGGTAAATTGCTAAAAGTGGCACCACAACAAAACACAAAAAAATTTAGATAAAAAGCTGACGCACATCATTATACCCAAAAGTATTTTCTGACTTTCTCCATCATCTCTTTCAGACTATTAACCTCCTGATCAGAAACACCAGACTCTTCTTTTCTTCTGATATAACTTTCAAAGAAATAAAAGGTCCTTAAATTTAGAGGGAAAAAAAACAAAGATTTCAAACTTTATGCCTCTTAACCCTTTGGTCTGCTAATGAAACTTGTTAAGAGACTCAATAGGATAATGGTGCTCTGAACTGTTGATCTGTGACAGCGACACCTCACTGCTGTCAGAGAGGTCCCCATCACTATGGATACTGTCTGTGTTGTATTTTCTTTCTTTGGCCGGTTTGATGACCTGCCTACTGGCCTGGTCAGCAGCAAATACATTTTTCATTTCAAAGTGCAAAAATTATCTAAAAAAACAAACAAACTATACTTTTCTTTAATTAACTGTATTCACCCTTAATTTAAGTAGTTAAATAAGATGATTTGCCAATGGAATGATCATTTCTATTCTTAAAACAAGACAATTATTTTATATATACCACACCTTTCAGATATTTCCACTTTTCTCAATCCAAAGGATATTTTTCCAATTTTGGGTGGATAGGATATAAATATTGACCTCTGATCTTACTAACTTAAGGTAGGTAAGGTCTGCAGAGCTTTAGATGTTGTTGTGGCTTACTGTAACTTTTTGGATAGTTCCCTGCAGAAGTTTTGAGAAGGTTCTGTTCTGTTTCATGTTTTCTCCATTTATTGGTGATGACTCTTGCTTTTGTATCTCTAAGCCTAAAAAATGGCGATCTTACCCTTTCTAGTCTGACAAATAGTTCTTCCTTGAGTTGATTTTTTAGACATATTAGGCTATTTCTCAACACACTGTTTGGTCCTCTTATTATAGGAGTGTGGGGTAAAATGCCTTTAGGTTAGTAGAGCTTAATGGGAAAATGGTTAAATAATAAATTAACAAAAGGCAGTTATGTTATCTTTTAGTTATCAGGCTGTTCTCCTGTGGAACCAACTACCAGTTTTAGTCCGTGAGGCAGACACCCTGTCTACTTTTAACTTAGAACTTTTTCCTTTTTTATAAAGCTTATAGCTAGAGAGGCTCAGGTTATTTTGAGCTATCTCTTGAGCTATAGTTATGCTGCTATAGGGTTAGACTTTTGGAGGACTAAAGGACCCCTTTTTCATCATCCTGCTTCATTCTATCTCTATTCTACCACTCTGCAGAATCTCTTAGTTCAATCTTTAATGTTCTGCTCTGTCTGCTTTTTCTCATAGTAGCTTTGCCTCTTCCGTCCCTGTTTGGCTGTGACTCCATGCTGGAGGGAAATATCAGCTGTGCTGCTGCCATCAACACCTTTGTTTATAGATATTGGAGATCAGCCTGTTTTTCAGTGTAGTCCTGTTTCTCTAACTGTGACTAACTGGATGTGCTCTCTTCATCCTCTGACATGGGGAGCTGGCTCAGAGCTCGTCTGCCTGGCTGTGTGTTTCTTGGATGGGGCCGCCTTTGCTTTTTGTATCTCTGCTTCTGTCTCCTTGAACCCCAGTCGGCCTCAGCAGATGGCAGCCACACTGAGCCTGGTTGTGCTGGAGGTTTCTACCTGTTAAAAGGGAGAGTTTTTCTCTCCACTGTCGCTACAAGCATGCTTAGTGTGAGGGATTCCATTTGAGTCAATGAGTCATGCAATCTTTTTGACTGTATGATCTGGTGAACTGTAAAGTGCTTTGAAATGACTTGTGTTGTGAATTGGCACTATAGTAATAAACTATATTGAAAATTGGTTTGGATGTTTTTTTTCCTATTATAAATTTGTAAAAGTGAGTGACTGAGTGTTGTATTATTGAATTGTTTGATCTAAAACATTTAGGTGTGAGAAAAACATTCATATTTCCCATGGAGTCTTTGATGATATTTCAATGAGATGCAAAAAGCATAACTAAATGCCATGGCTTTTCATGATGATGGAATGATAAAAAAAACAAGAACTGCTTAATTTCCTCTGAGCAAAGCCTTGAATAAAAAATATTTTCAGTCAGACTAAATTTAAATCTGTACATATTATATAAGCGCGTCCATGACAAGCAGCTCAGTGTATCCCTGCTGGGAAGAGGTGAATGTGTGGAAGCTAGAACCCTCCCTCCTTGTCCGCATCTCATTAAGCAAGTCCCGCTGTAGGTGAAGCTGCCTCTCTCTGCCATTCTGAAGCAGGTGTCCAACATGGCGAACGCTCGCAGCGGCTCTCTGGCGACTATTCTCTTTCTCTTCGTGTTCCCAGCGGCTCTTCACCAAGGTAGGAGTTTCGCTGCTTGTGTGTGGACGGAGGACGCCCTTTGTTCTCGCATTTCCGCGGATGTAGATGCGGAGGAGTGTCCATATAAGCAGTTTATTTATTTATTTGGATCCGTGCGCGGCTGAGCTGTTTGGATATAGCTGATATGTTTTGCACCAAGTGAGAAAACACGTCCCTAAAGTTAAAGCGTTGCGCAGAACAGGGTAGATTTAGGTGTTTTTGGCGTTGCAGAGGCGCTGCTTAGCCGATACATCACTTTGGACCGCTCACCATTTGGCTGGAGGCTAAACCTCTTTTTTCCCCATTCAACTCATTTAAGCAAATGTTGCTAAATAAAATAAATGTTTGTCTTTGAACATAGAAACATGTTCGCATGTTCTCAATGGTTTAACTGTGACTGTTTTGTCAGAAAGGTTACTTTGTTGCATGTTTAGAACAGACAGAGCTGTAAATCGGAGAGCAGCAGAGCGTGGAAAGTCCTCCATGCAGCAGCCTTACCGTGTGAGAGCAAACTGCACACGCAACTTTGTTCATTTCATTTGTGATCATCAAGTTAAAGATTGTGACTGCTTTTAGGTTTGCATATTTGTTGACAATAACTGCCGATATGTTTTGATGAATAAGACCCCTTTCTAATCTGTTTGTTTCGTGATTGAT
The DNA here is from genome assembly GCA_018398635.1 of Cyprinodon brontotheroides. NCBI lineage: Eukaryota > Metazoa > Chordata > Actinopteri > Cyprinodontiformes > Cyprinodontidae > Cyprinodon > Cyprinodon brontotheroides. Next base: position 8,147,693 of record JAGKQL010000034.1, read on the forward strand.
CTCATCATTCTGAATTTAATATTGAGGCATTGCGCTCTTTGTGCGCCTTTTTCATATCTGTGCGCCCAAATAATAAACCATATCTATTTTTTTCTTGTGGTCAGATAAATGACAAGACAAGTGTTTATAAATACACATTACTCTAATTGCATAGCATTTTTTTTAAAATAATAATATAGGCTCGAATGCGCCCTGCTTTTAAAATTCTGGTTCTAATTCCAGTCGATCTCTAATCAATAAATAAATATCAATTTACTGGGAAATCCAAGCCAAATGTAGCCTATTTGCAGAAATTATTAGTAGATTGTAGATAAACAAACAATAACTTGCATTGCAAAGCAAGTACGAAACATCATGTGGCATTTCGTGCAAGGAGGAGCACGAAAAACAAAAGGTTGGAAATTGAGCTGGAGCGAAATTGAGTGGATTTTGTGTTGCGACTCGTTTACCTACTTGAGTCGATGAATGTTTTCTGAAAGTGAATGCTTGTCCACAGAGATCCACGCTATATCCTAGACAAGCTTAGTGATGCGTTTGAACTCTTGAGAGAAGTTAATGAATTAAATGAATCTTGGGGTTGTTACTGTTGCGCACCGGTGCTGTTTTCTTTCAATGGGAGCTGGGTTTGCAGAGAAAACATCAAAGCTTTAACTCGACTGTTTTAATCTGAGGTGGAAGGTTTCAGAGAGCGGATACTTAAAATAAAGCCACAGGGTGAAGACATGATTTTTCTCCGCTTTTTTCCCCCTACTAATATGGGAGAAGCGTGCGTGACTCTGCGCTCTGCACGTTTCCATTCCAAAGTGGCATAACGCGCAATAGTTAACACGCAAGTCAGTGTTTAACTCTTGGGTCTTTTCTTAAGCTTATGTTAATGTTCGCTATTTTAAACAGTCAGTGAAGGCAATCGGTGAATCATCAACTAAATGCTTTGCTGAGGTTTTTTTTTTCATGAAAACATACAAAAACGCCTCATTTCTTGAGCTCCAGCCTCTAGTGGTGAGAATGACAGTGGAGGCAGCTGTCGACATTTGTCACATTGTGGATTATCCACAAGACTTAATCCAGTTTTATCCCCATAAATGAAAAATGGATGCACAGTCGTGTTTTTTTTTTCTCTCCCTTCTTGGAGCAAGAAAGTGATAAGTTCACCAAAAGCACCACAGAGTAACCAAACGAGCGTCTGATCTTTGGACAGTGCGCAATGCTGCTTTACCTCCACGGTAATGGCTCCACTGATTTCACACACAGCTCAGGGCACTCTGGCACAAAGCATATAAATTATTCACTTCCAGCTGCATATTCTAAGATCACATTGTACCCATGCATTTACAGTGTTTTTCTTTTTTTCCCTTTTCCCCTCTCTAATACAAAACACTTTCCACCAACATATTTCAGGCTGCCATTCCCGTCCATCCAGGTTATGCACTCCTCTAAAGCCCAACTGCCTATATTCCTCTGTTTCGTTTGTTACAAACTAGATGTCAGTGGGTGTGGCATATTCTAATGCAGGGAATTGACCCAAAGAAATGTAAGGTTTTGCATTGTAGCAAGCAAGGCTTGGATATTTTGCTTTTTGTGCACGGTGACATTAAAAACAACAACAACAAAAAAACAGTTATTGAGAGAATATATGAAACGCACAATGCTGCAATACCCTGGTTTTATTAGATGGAACAGAATAATCATTTGTTTTCTCACAGTGGGGAAATTAAGGAGCAAGTAAAGGGAAAAGTTTGCAACAGAAAAAAAATCCTCTGCAGTTATTAAAAAATGTATACTCAGGTTTACTGAAATGAAGTGTGTTTTAAAAGTGTGCATAATGCACATATGTATTTGTGCATAAAAGGAGCAATAGACTACACATAATGGTAAAAAAAAATCAATGTGACAGTTTTGAAATTGTTGGATGCAGAGATGAGGAACTGTAGTTGCAGCTGCTGGGAGAAAGGATGTGTGATAACTCTCCTTTTAGGACCTATGGTGCAGCAGTCTTGCACTGAAATATCTCTTGACTTCTCCTGGGAAAAAAAAGAAATAAAAATTGGTTTTAGCAACTAACAATTTAGAAGGGTGCACACTTTTCCTCCTTCATTATTGATCCGCTCTTATTTCATTCTTTCTTTCATTAAGTCAACTGTTTTTGCTGGTAAAAAAAAATACAAATCTCAAATCTTATGGAAAGATGGAGCTACTGTGGATATCATTGTACAAAAAGTACATTTTTTTCAATTCACTTTTTGGAAACGTATTCTGATTTTAATCCATTTTTTGTTCTGAAATTAACTACGTAATAAGCGGTTGTGCCTGACAGAACCCTTTGGTAGAGAGCCCAGATATCAATCAAAGAGCTTTCACACTCATTAGAAATCAGCCTAAAACCCAAAATCTTACAGTAGTGGCGTGTGACACTGAAATACACTGACGACAGACCTAAAAACCTTCCCCAGGATACCACATACCAGTGTATTTTAGTGTAACGGATCATTATGCTAAAAAAACTCATCATTACACTGAAAATCAGCCTGATATGCTCATTTTATAAGCCTACAAGCCTTTTGAATGACACCTGGGCTTCCTCAAGAGTGCTATTCAAGACACTGGTTACGCTGGAACTTTTAGAGCAATGAAATTATGTTGATACCTTGACTTAAAATTAGTGTAATTTTCACAGAAAGCAACAGGAACCTTTTAAAGACCTATACCTCCTTATTTCCACACATGAGGGAAGTGCTGTGAAAACGAGAACCCCACTCCATTCAGTGCCATTGGCTTGGCTCACCAAGGCAGGTCTATCCAAAGGTTTTTGTACCATGTTGTTTTTTTTTTGTTTGTTTTTTTCCTCCCACACTGTTTACATTTGATCTGCTGCACTTTTTTTATTTTTATTTTTTATTTTATTTTTTTATCAACAGTGTCCTGTCTGGCAATGTGGCAATAAGAATAATTGTCTTGATGCCAAAAAGAGCCCAACAGATTTTACTTTCACAAGTGTAGCAGTATGGCATTTCATGCATATAAATTGCTTTATTATAATTATGCAGGGAATTTTACAGTTTATATGGACACTGCAATGTAAAAAGCAGAAAAACAGAAGAAGAAAAAAAAAAAGAAAAAGAGGAGATAGAAAGGAGACAATGACAAAACATTTTCAGTCTGCTTCATCACCTATAACGAGATGAAAAAAGAACAGCACAACCGAAAGACATGGTACAAGATATACAATGAAGCAACACCTTGAAACTATCGCCAAAGTAGTATTATTATGATCACTGCTGCACTTTAAGAAATAGAAATGTTCATTTCACTGCTAAACTGATGCTCGTTCACTGTCTGAAAGCTGTACAAAACGAAATTTTGTTTTGTATACCCTCTGTGTATACAAAAGCCAAAAATGACAATAATAGTTGTCTAAGTCATAATGCATAAAACAGTATTTGATAGTTTGGATATTTTTAGTTTCAAAATAACTTCTTCATATCAATCTTATAAAAACAGCTGCAATGAATAAGTTTAGTAGAATTAGGAAAATTCTAAAAAAAAAAAAGCAAAACAAAAAACACAACATCCACACGAAACCATATCCATAAAGCTGAGCAACAAATAAACTACAAGTACAGCCGGGCAAGAAATCAATATTAATATATCAGGATGGACATCTGCCCAGTATTGATATGAGATATGTCCCAACTAATTTTCTATTATTCCACTGAACTTCAGTTCAGAATCACATGGTATCAGGGGAATGTAGGCAGATAAAATGAATTAACTAGTTACCCTTTTACAGCTAAACTAAGCAAAATTGGTAATAGGCCTGACCTATATTTAAAGGTTAAAGTTAGTGTTTAAATTGGGTTAGGGATAGAATTTAAATCCAGATTTTTGTTCCTTGGTCCTTGTATGTTAAATAGGAAAAAAAAAAAACAGCTTCCAATAATTGACTGAAAAATAGACTGATCTGAAAGGCTTATTCTATGGTACATTTTTATAGCCTGGGTGAACTTAGTCCCGCCCACAACGCTTTGAGGTCGGGAAGTTCGGTCTGGCATTGCTCAATAGTAGCGCAGTATGCTCGCCCAATATCTGGTCGGGCCAATCAAATTGTCAGGGCGGGCTTTATACGATGATGGACAGATGATCAACAGTAACGTAATCAACCACGTCACCAAAAGCGCACTTGGGTGACAACAACAATGGCTGCGCGCTGGAGAGCTGAGGTGTGTAGATTCCGCTACTTAGGTCTGTTCTAGAAGATATCGACAGCATATAATTAATTTTAAAAGAGAACAGAGAAAAGCGATCAAGGCATTTGTTAAAAAAGATGTTTTTGGCATCCTTCCTACAGGATTCGCAAAAGTTTAATATATCAGCTGGCTCCCTTGGTCGCTTAACATACCGCCACGCACTCCGTTGTTCTTATTGGTTGTAGGTCTATCCAATTGAGTGCAGAGGCATTTTTTTCCTGGTTCGCTCAAAACACGCCCCACAATCCTAGCTCTATGGAGCAGTATCAGACTCATATTCTGACTAGAATTGAGTAGGACTACGCCAGGCTAACATTTTTAGGCCATACTGCACAGAATCATAGTGCAAGATTAAACTGCCGCATTGTGGAGTTAAATACAGAGCTCGGACTCAACCTATAAATTTGGTTAGAAGTAAAATTTTGAAATGATGAATAAAGGATGGGTATAGATCAGGCGACTGCATTGCAAGACTCTTGTAAATCAACACCTATGATTTTAAACACATGTAAACACTAATGCTCCACACTTCCATCTATGCACACATTCTGATGAGATAAACACATCAATTACCAAACTGCTGTCTTTCAACATATTGTCTCACCTATCGAGTGATCGGTTGCTGGAAATTATTAATAATGTAGCAGCAATGTTACCTTTAAGACCAAGCCGCAGTCATGATTCAACTTGCTAACACCAAAAAATGTAAAGATAAAAAGCTTGAACGGTTGACATTTACCAAGTTTTTAAATGTCAAGCTTTTAAAATTTTCACTGTCTTTTTGTGTTTGTTGTAATTATTTGTGGATATCCGTAAGATGTTGGTCTGTGCAATGCACAAATGTGTATCTTTAAAAAAAAAAAAGGTACAGTTTGTTGACATGAAACCTGTTGACAAGCACTGCTTGAATGCAATGGTAAAGGTCGAGTTAACAGCTTTTGTTACCACAAAGCTGGCTTCCAGTGTGATTTTTAAAGGATCTTCAAAGCCAGTTTTGTCCTTATTGTTCTTTGCAGAGTGCAATTCTTTTTTGATTTTCACAGCTTTGACATATTTGGTAAGCGTCAACTCTGCTCTTTCAAGGTCTGTAAATAACTGAAATAGGCCCTGGGTAGACATGTTCATGGATTTGCCATGGCCTGTCACATGTTTCTATGTTTAATAATGTGTGAGAACACAAATTGTTGTTCATTTAGTAGGCATCTAATACAGCTGACAAAATGTATTTGGTAAAATATAGTGATGTGCTTCAGTGTATTGTTTATGTTTTCATGTTATGGAAAGACCCCTTTGATACCTGAGAAAAAAAATATTTTTTAATGAAAATGGCCAGTGTTAATTAATTTTATACTCACTGATAAGATTAGTCGATTTAAGATTAACTTATTAAGATTAACTGATTAGTCAATAACTTGCATTTCTAGTTAGAAGGTATTGATCTATGGATTCCCTTGCAGTTGTAAAGTCAGTGTGGTTGACTTGGCAGCCGTCATTGATCCTCTTCATGATGACACACAGTCACTTACAAAACATAGAATTACTAGAGAAGAACTACTTTCTATGAAAGAGAATTAAAAATAAAATGCCACCAAATAAAAACTACTTTTGAAATTTTGGTAGTTTTAATTAGGGATGCACGATATTGGGATTTTGGCTGATATCCGATATGCCTATATTTTTAAAACTCATGTAGCCGATAACCGATATCGATGTTAAAGCTGGACAAAATAAGTAGTCATTGAAAATAGCAGCTTTTTTATCCATTTCTGACACTTTGAAAAATAATATACTCAAATATATTTTCATATGCTCATATCAAATTGATTTTTAAAAACGCGGTATCGATCTATTTTACTTTCAAAATCTCGTGAAATTTTATCGCTCTGTTACAAACTCTTGTGATATTTTGCAAATTCTGGTGAGATTTTGTTAGTAAAATAGATCGATACCGCATCAATATATCAACATATAAAAATATGGCAAAATTTCGTGAATTTTCTGGGGATTTCGTAGCATAACCATGACATAGCAATATTTCATTAGTAAAAGAGATTGATATGGTGTTTTTAAATGGCAATATATCAGCATATGAAGATATTGGGATATTTTAATGTATCAATATTTTTTCCCTCGTCTTTAGAAGTTTTTAAGTCTGTAAAAAGAAGTTTTAGAAATAGTATTTTTAGAAGAAATAGTATTTTTTTATTTTTAGACTTTAGAAACTCAGAAGCTGATCAAATATCGGGTTAAATATCGGTCGCGGTGGCCGATGTCCGATATTCAGTTTTAAGGTCGATACAGGCCGATACCGATAGGGGGCCGATTATATCGTGCATCCCTAGTTTTAATAGTTTTATCCAGAAAATAATGCACCTAAAACAAAACAAAAAAGTCTGGAATACTTTTTTGGGGGGGAATAAGGAAATATGTCAAGACTTCTTTCAATCATATAACAAACAAACAAACAAAAAAAAAAATAATAATAGTAAGGGTAAGCCATGTTAAACAGCAACAATAACATTTTCTCTGTATAGGAAGGGGCCAAGAAAGGCAGCAGCACTGAGTCAGGCGTACTTTCTGAACTAAGACAAGAACTGAAATGGCATTGATAGCTCATTCAGTGATTCGCTCCAGGAAAGTGAAACTGGTAAATGGTGAATTACTTCACAAAGACTACTAAAGCGATCACACAAAGACTCATCTTATATTCAGCAAACAAAACGATAAAAAACAAAATATTGAGCTAAAATGCTCACACGGGAGCTTTACCTTGGGCATATCCAATATAATGATGAATTTTCTTTTCTATTCCTGCAGGTCTTGGGTTAAAAATATACCCAAATTGCATTCAGTTTTGCTTCAACGTTACATTAAACTTTAACTAGGCTTTTACCTTCCTTCTTTAATTTCTCTATCCTCATAAATTATGAATTCATATATTCCTTTCAAGTGTTATTTGACTCTAATACAAACTATCGGAACAAAAATAGATTCCAATCTAGCACCTCTTCTTATTTCACATCACTATATATGGCTTTAAGTGAAAGGTATGCAGTTTAATCTTTCTGCAGAGGCTTTGTATCTGTATTAAATTCAGTTGTGTTGCAGATTATCGGCTTAGAGCAACAGGGGATGGTGCTTTACAGGTGTTAAGTAATGCTAACGCAGCATACTCTGACCATCAGCTTATGAAGGCCTGGAACACTGGTGGCAATCTAACAATTATCACAACAAGCATAAACCGTGTCATGTTTTGTGAACATGCAGGCTTGTTATGGGCTTCTGTGGAGGAATATAGTTATCTCTTGACCTGATGTTGACCCTAATATTAGGTTTTACATGCTCCTTTCTGTTTGATCTCAGATAGTAGTTAAGTTTGGATTAGAAAATTAGTTCTGCCTTGTGTGTAGATGCAATCTCTCTCAGATAATCTAACATGTCTTCTTGGACTCTGAGTGGATGTGGATATGCTTGTTAACAACCTGCATGACGTACGATGCTCCTCAGAGTACTGGCTAATGAGAGAAAGTAGATCCCGGTGGAGCATTTCATTGCATAGCTGTGAAGTATGTTGTGACTCAATCCGACTGTTTTATGCCGACATTGTTGTCACACCTTTTTTCTGATATACAGCTCCACTGTACATCTAAGCAAATGGATTAATTTGGAGCGTATAGCCTTGATTAATGCGTGGCTGACGTCTTGATTTATAGTGAGTACGTTCCGTCTTTCTCTGGCCTGCTTTCTTATTTGTTATTTACCGCTACATTACCGCTGACATATCAACTGAGGCTGCATGATCTGTCAGCTTCACGTTCCCTAATGTGGTGATTGATGGATTATCCTTAACTGGAAACAGAAGTCAGGAGTAATGTAATAGACAGCTCACAATCAGAAAAACCTTCTATTTTAGTGTACATGGTTGCAATTGTTGGAGAAACTGTAGAGCTTTTGGGGTAAATGATGCACATTCTTGGTTTTCTTTATGCTATGTTCCTCTAAAATCATTTGAGATTTGTACATTTCCACCATGGTGGGAGTCATCTTCTGCTGGATGTTCAGCACTATGTATTAGTATGGTGACCTTTCATGCTTCTTTTTTTAAATACTTTTTTAAACAAACTGTTTAAAGTGAAATTTCTATAATGTACTTCTACACTTAGTTATGGCAATGGTAGCATCAATTAGCTCAGCAGGCCTTTGGGATTGTGTTCTTGAAAACATTGCTATTTTTGTTATAAGGCAGGCAAGGCAAGGCAAGGCAAATTTATTTGTATAGCACAATTCAGTACAAAGACAATGCAAAGTGCTTTACATGATTAAAATAAAAGGAAGATAAAACAGAATCAAAGCAAGTAGGAAAATATGTTTTAGTTGAACTGTTTAACTAGAACAGTGGAAGGCAATTCTAAACAAATGTGTTTCTAGTCTTGATTTAAAGGAACCCAGTCTTTCTGCACTTTTACAGTTTTCTGGAAGTTTGTTCCAGGATAAGTGGAGTATAGGAACTAAATGCTGCTTCTCCATGTTTAGTTCTGGTTCTAGGTATGCAGAGCAGGCTGAAGCTAGAAGACCTGTGTCTGAGTCGTACTTCAATTTGATATACAGGATGCCTTTAGCAACCTGTCATTGATTGAACAGACTACATTAAGTATTTTAACAGTTTGTAGAATTGGGGAAAAAAAAGATTTGTTAATACTTTGCATCATTAGTATTCAGTGTTTCCATGTAAACTGAAAAAGTCGGACTTAACTAGTTTTTCAATGCCATAATAGATGCCAAAGTGAGATACAAAAAATATTTCATTTGTCAGTTTTCTGGGATTTTAATTTCTGTTTGTATTAATTTAAAAATAATGACATTTATTTTTATTTGAAATTGAATCTTAATATTTGATTTTTGTTGGCATCACAAATTTGCTTTGATAAAACTCCCAAGTTTTTAAATTATGGGCTCATAGATTTGTGAAATTTTTTTTTTGATAATATATATATTTTCTACTGTTATTTTTGTTGATTCCTTTGAGATATAGGGCTGCACTTAACAATTATTTTGCTAATCAATGAATCTATTAATTATTTTAAAGAAGATTTTTTACGAAATTAAACGTTTCTGCTTGAGGAGTTCTGGATAGAGCATATTGACAGACTAAAACAGTTTTGTTTTTTATCTGAAATGCAAATTATTCATATATTTTGTTTACAATTTTGATATAATTACTGTTCTAAGTGGGTCGCTTTGTCAGCTAAAGGGATGTTTCAGAGTCTCTACTCCGGTTAAAGATGAATCGATTACTATATCAGCTGATGATTATTTCATTTGCGATTCACAATTATTTCAACTTAGAAAGAACATTAAAAACTTGGATGGATATTTGAATCTTGAAAATAATGCATTTTGACAAATAACTTATTGAATTTGTCCTTTTATACTTTCTCTACCCTTTTTAAGATGGTAATAAATGTACAGTGCCTCTCTGGATGAACCGTTTTAGTGCCTCACAGTTAAATATTGAGGAACTATGGCTTGAGACAATGTAGTGAGGTTTAAATCAAAATCTTTGTATCTTCTTAAGTGTTATTAGACAGGATTTTTATGGGGTTGTGAGGCTATACTGTTCAGATCAGGCAGCAGAGTCTTATTGCAGTTTTTGCCAATAATCAAAAGACTTTTACAGATTTTTATGCCTGGACAGCAACAATCAGCCCAATCTTTTCAATTTACAAAGAAACCTTGCCTTTGAAACTGTTTATCTTTTTATCAACACCGTGAGCTGGCAGAAAACAGGAAGCACTTCTAAAAAAAGGTATGAGCTTTGGATGAATCATCTGGCATGGTTTTGGCTCTGAGACGGGCTGCCAGAACCCCCACCGTGATGGAAACAGGTGTGGAAATGGACGTGCTCTCCTTCTGAACCCCTGCAGCAGCATCTCCTGTAATGAAGAACAATGGCTCTATTCCTGAAGGAGGGAGACAAGCGGGGGGTTGGACCCCAAGTGACCCACGTCGTCCTCCTACCGCTCCTGCCCCCGTCAGTCTTTGAGCAACTGTGCTGGCAGGCCAACAGATGACTGCTGGGTCGCATCTGGTCTCCCTGCACTTAGTGTAATCAAAGGGAGAAAAAAAGGTTTATGGCCTACTTGTTAGTGAGCCGCCAACTGATGGGATGTCAAGTAAGAACCCTCCAATTCTAAATCACTTGAGGGATTGTTAGAAGAGGGTGGGCATGGGTAGCAATCTGCCACATTGACAGCAACATACACAGGCCAAGGTGCTATGCTGTGCAGTGAAACAAGCTGACCATAAAACAAGGCAAGCGTGTCAAATTATTCACTATTTATCCTCATATTTACAAAATAGTCATACCCAAAAGGTGAATGCAAATTCTCTTCAGTTCTAAAGAGTTGTTTTGTTGAGGCCTACAGCAAGCATATAAGAAATGCAGATAAGTAATAAAGAATACTGCAGGGCTGTGGTTTGTTTATTCATAGATAAAAGGTAACACATGGAATATACACTCCATTTTCCTTGTTATTGAACAACCAGCTTTACTTTGACATCATGCACATATTATCTGACTGAGTCTCTGAGGCTGTTTTATTTTCTGATAAGAAACTGCATTACAAGTTGTACATGTGAAATTAAACTGCAAAAAAAGTACATCTCAATAAGTCATTTTTTTTTTTTTTAATAAGTGCATTTTTTCTTGAATTAAGGAGGTAAGTGAGACACTTTGCCAATGAAACAAGACAATTAACATTTAAAATAGGAAAAAATATATATATATTTTATTATTTCAAGTGCATATTATCTAATTATCTTATTTTAAGAGTAAAAGTACTCATTCCATTGGCTAATCGTCTTATTTACCTACTCAAATTAAGGGTAAATACACTTAATTTAAGACATTTTGTACTCATTTTAAGATTTTTTTTTGCAGTGAAGGACATTCTGGTCTTTGGAGCTTGACCGATTCTGGAAACAAAGTAAAGCCTCTAATTCTGTATTTATTTTTATTTCCCTTCAAAAGTCTTTTAACATCTCAAATAATCTTTAGATTTTTCCCCCTTGTTTTCTCCCTAGCCGAGGTTTTCTTCAAATAACTGGGTTGTGTACAATATAGTATGACAGATGTTCACTTCTGTTGTGACATTTGTGCCGAAGAAGTCAACACTCCCTGTTGTAATTCAGAAAAAGTAATAATGTCGCATTTATTTGTTGTGCGATCTGTGAAAACGTGTGTGAGCATATGGATGGATGATAGAAAGACAAGAGGAAAAGCAGTGTTGGGATGGCGATCTCAATACAAAAAAAATCAAACTATTAACACCTCAAATAAAGTCACAGTAAAGTAATTGCACCTTTAACCTAATAACCGGTTTTCCCACCATTGAGGCAACAAGTTGTATTTATATTTAGAATGGCTGACAGTGAGTCTTGTCTAATTTTTACCGACTCAGTTGTTCTAATCCAGCCTCAATGAAGAGTTTCCTGCATAAATGGCCTGTAGAAAAATATCAGGCTTTAACATATTAATAGGGTCCTATAAAATCCGTTTTTATTTTTTCCCAAATTCCGTTTTTTCCGTTTTTAATTTTTGAAAATTCCGTTTTTTCTGTTTTAATTTTTGCGAATTCATTTTTTTTTTTACCCTTTACTGTTATTTGCAGTCGTAAAAAGAATGCGCTTTTAATGCTAATGATTAAAATGTACACAAATAAAATAGGAATGACCTTAAATTTATTGAGGTAAAAAAACACATTTATTCAGTACTTTTACTGCATGATGCAACATAACACTGCACTCTAAGTACTAACCAAATATAAATGGTTATGAACCATTGGTTATAAATAAAAGTGCTCCATTAGCTTTTTCAAGTAAAAAAAAAACATATAAAATAGGACCTCTCAATTTCAGAATTATAAAGTTCTGATTTAGAAACGGACACAGTTTTGTCATCTTTTCTAAAGGGATGTCGGCCTCAGCACACATGGCAACAAAATCTTCAACAAACTCTTTTCTTGAGTCTGAAGACTTGAATGTAGCAGTAAGGCACATCTGTAGGGACATGGCAGCCTTGCTAGCGTTATTGTACATCTCCTTGTTCTTCACATGGATTTTGGATGACAAGTGGTCAGTGCATGTATTTTTGCGCTACCAATCAATGGAAAGTTAACAAAACTTGCAAAACAATAGTTCACCTGACACGTAAAAGTCACGAGGGAACTGCTCGGCTCTCTACTCGAGGGGCTTAGCGTTGCGTTTCTCAACTTTTTAGCCGAAAGCGGAGCTGTGGAGAGCAGCTTCGCCATTTTTTCAACGTTTTTGATGGGGGAGGGTGAGCAGGAAATAACAGGACAGGAGGGGTTGTGTCGCCCAGATTTGCGTCCCCGTGTGCATTTCACCCCCGACGTACGTTCTTCTCCCACACAAAAACAGAATTTCATTTCAAATGTAGAAATTCCGCGTTTACACTAGATTACACGTTAATTTGCCAATTCCGCGATTTCGTCCACGATTCCGTGATCGTGGAAATTATAGGGCCCTATATTAACTAGCTTGGAACCGGGCATCAGCAAAGGAAACAAAGAGTGGGACTGGATAAGACTTTTTGGAACACAGAAAAAAAGACAACACTCTTTTCATCTGCACACCTTAAGCAATATAATCCTTTCTCTCGCAAGACACTCAGTATACATTTGCAGGAACTATAAACTTTTTGAAAATAAGTCACTGGATTGCTGGAAACTGTTGATAGGACTTTTTGAAAATCACAGGAAAACACTCACAAGCATCGACAAACAACTTTCTCAGGACATTTTTGGACTGCTTAGTAAATGCAAATATTTTCAGGACTGGACAATTTGATAAATTTTTGTGCATAAACATAATTTTTTTCACTGTAGATGTTTAAGAGGGAAAGTTTTTTTTTTTTATTGAGTTTCTTTTTGTGTTTTTATTTTTTTTCTTTGGTGTTTCTGTAAACAAATAATATTTGATTATTCTTTTTGTTCACTGTATATACTTGCACCTATTCTTTTAAATTGAATTTTTTCTAATAAAAAAAATATATAAAAAAAGAAAGTAGCTTTATGTCCATGCTTTGACTCATCCACTCTCGGTAGTGATTATTTTCCTGCTGTGTTCTTCATAACTCATCTAGTTTTTCTGTGAATTTCAATCCGAACAAACTGTTAAAATCTCTGGACAAGGTATATCCTCCATGTTGAGAAATTAATCTTCTGAATTTTCTGTTCTTTTGATAAGGAAGTCCTGAGTAATATTATTGGATCTTTTAGTAATAAAGTAAAAGCTGACGCCATATGTGAGCTTAGTTTCTGTCTGTGTCTTTGCCTCAGCTTTGTTATGGTTGTCAGATTTGCAGGGATTGGTTGTGCTTCGACACATCATGGATATAAACACATGCATATTTATTATTTGGACAAGATGGTAGAGTTTAGGCTGACACCCCAGATATGTTGACAGAGAAAGGTTTATGGATTAAAAGCTCTGTGTGCCTAGAAATGTCCCTGGTATTTTTAGAGAGGGTGTGATGTTGCTGTCCTGAAGGGCATTTCTGATTCCTCAGACGCTCGACCGATCACACCATGCTGGATTATGAGGATGCTTATATTTGCTAAAATTGCATCCCTGGCATATTCCAAAAATGTATAACCTTGTCAAGTGTTTTGGTCCAGATATTATAAAGATTGCAGATACCAGAACATGTTTATTGAAAAATTAGATTTTAAAATACAAAATTAGAAACCAAAACATTTATTTAGGTTTTCTAAATAAAAATGTAAATTTCTTTGCAAAATTATATCAAAATCAATTTATGATTAAATTACAAAAATAATACTGAGAACATGTTAGGCATTACCTTCATACTGTGTTAGATGTTTTTGTTGGACTTTTAATTTAGCATACTTTACCATAAAATGGAATCCTTAAGGATCTGCTGAAACCATGACAAATTAGGGAAATTAAGAAAAAATCTAAGTAGTTTTTATTTCCAGGAGATACTCACTGCTGTTAAGTTCAAAAGTTACTTTATGGTATTTTTATTAATGGTCACCAATAGTGCGTCCTAAAAATTTGTTTTCTATTTAGGTCTAGTCCAGGGCTCGTCAACCCACACTGCTGAAAGAGCCATATTGGACCAAAAAAACCCCAAAAAATAAATCTGTCTGGAACCGTAAAAATGTAAAAGTCTTCTATAAACCTCGTATGGTATCCCACTATAGAAAAGGACTATGTAGGCTTAAATATGCAATAAGCATTCATGATTAAATGTTTATCCTGCAGCAAATGTCACATAGCAGCGTATATAGGGTGATGGACGACGCAGAGAACGCTCTCACCGCTCACTTGCTTCACCGTCCTTCACCGCGCGGTTTAAGTTCAGTTGCATTGATGAAATTATAGAAACACAATAAAGGAATGCTTTCTATAATGGTGGGCGTGTTTTCTGTTGGGAGGGAGTTGATTGAGTCATGAAGAACCAATCAGGAACTGACATCCATCATAGCGGAGCTCTCTAACCCTGATTTCCCACATCCTCCGTCACCATCGTCTTCTGGTGTGAGTTATATTTTTAGGATTTGGGAAAAAATGGAAGAAAGTTCAACATAGGTTGAAATCAGCGCTACCTGTTTGTTATCTGGACGGTTTTTCATCCTTGCAACAAAACTAGTAGAGTGTAGTTAGGAGATGCATGCCATTTCTTAAAATGTCTATCCAGTGTTGCCAACTCCTCAGTAAAAGGAAAGTAGCTATTGGCTGTGCTAAAAGTCGCTAGAAGTCGCTAAATGACGTCGCTCTACCTAATTTGCATAATCTGCCCACAGGAAGTGATGTGCATGTTATTGATGCTGTGGGAGAAATAATGTCGTTACGAGAGAAGACAAAAAGTGAGTAAAAACACTTATTATATAGTAGTGTTTTGCTCACTACTAAACAATATATAGAGCTACTTTTTTTCAGGGTTTGATTCCCACTCATTTCTGTATTTTTGACTTTACAGATTAGACTGAGACATAATGATTCTCACCAGCAGATCAATGTTAATCTTAGAGAGGAAAACACAATGGACAAAGTGATTAAGTGACTGACTGTGGCTGTGTGAATCAAATGCTGTTATTTATTTAAGATAAAATATTTCAAATTAAGTTATTTATTTTAGACCAAATAACATTTTGAATTTAGCTCCCCGCCTTGAATGAGCCGGGCGAGCGCACTGGGCGCGATCAATTTGCGCCTGTCAATCCCGGGCGCATCGCGGAGTTTCAATTGCAGTCTGGACGCTTCGGGTAAACATCATGCGACTCTGACTGCGGCCAGGAGGATTCCTGTGGGAGAAGCGGGAGAAGCGGGGTTGGGATGGGGAGGCACCCCACGGCAACAGCTGCCGCTGGAGGAAAAGAGTAGAACGATACATGCTTTCGCGTAAAAGTCTCCAAAAGCCGCCAGTATTTTAAGTAAAAAGTCAGCCAGATTTGTAAGCTAGTAAACTTTTTGAAAAATAATAAGTAAGCTGGAGGGGTCTGAAAAGTTGCTTAATATAGCGACAAAGTCGCTGAGTTGGCAACACTGAATCTATCTTTGCGCTTCTCTAATTTACCCAGAATGTCTGCAATCACACGTTTTCTATCACTCCTAACTTGGTGATCAGCTGCATATTTAGCCTTCTCATTACAAAGCAAAAATGCAGGCAATCCTTCTGCATTGATGATGAAAGGAAATGATTCGGTCTATTCTCTAAATCCTTTTTTTTCTCATCAGCTATCTTCCTTTTTTTCCCCTTTGGAACCCATGTTCTGAGACACACCTGCCGCTTTGTTTGCCTGCATTGCGCCATGTTAGGACCACTGATCTCTATGGCTATGACGCAAATTATTGTCTAAATATATTTATTATAAAAATGTTTACCGCATTGGAAAACATAATAAATATTTTTTTGACCTCCTGCACACAATATTAAAACAAACAAACAAAATTGCTTTTCGTACATTTTTGAAAAAGCTCCAGGGGGGCGCTAAAGAGCCGCATGCGGCCGACCCCCGACCTAATCATTGTGCTAAATGTGGTTCATAAAATCATTAATATAAAATATCATCCTATTTAGCATTATTGATTTGGTCTTTACTATTTTTAGTTTTAATTTTATTTCGAGTTTTGCTTTAAAATGTTGGGCTCCTGTTGCATAAACCCAGAAAACTAATAATGGTCCTTTTTCACTTCCGTATAAAGACCTTCCAGAACCTAGAATCCTGTTAATTTCCTTCTTGTCTAGCATTGTGAAAACAACGTTGTGCTATACTTTAGAAAAAATTTACCTTTTTAATATAAATGAGATTGATGCTCCAATATTGGCTTCTCTCCATCAGTCACTCAACTATTACTCCGATTGTCATCAGTGAGCTGTCAGCTGGAAATGAACATCTAGGCCTCTGAGATCCTCCTTAAAAGTAGCCTTTCTTTTTTTCTTTCTTTTTTTTTTACGTTTTGCTTAAGAAGAAGCGATAAAACAGGGAAAATGCAGAAACCAAAAGGGGCCTTTTACTCTGAAGCACTCACACAGGAGCCCTGGCAACATCAGACAGCCGCTACAGGCAGGTGGTTTGGTTTTGTTCATCTGACACGAGAAGCAGTCCTCCCACATGTCCATTCACTGATGGAAAATATGAGGAAAATATGTATTTTTAACAGTTATTGAAAAACTGTATGTGCTTGCAAACGTTTTGCAGATCTGTGGTAAAATGTGTTAAAAATGATTTCAACAGGGCTTCATGTAGATTATCTACAAAGTATAATATTTCATATGATATTTTCTTATTATATTTTTAAGGTGGAATGCAGGGATCCATATTGAGATAATGAAGTCATTGTATTGCTATATATCATCATTATCAGATCCCAAAGACTACAGTCCTTTTCCCCAGACCTTTTGCTGCATTCTGCCATTCAGCTGGCTAAAGATGACACTTTTAAGAGAGACATTTGAATTATAAAATTTCCATTATTTTTAATTCAAGTCTGAGTTTATCATGCTTTTTTATATCGTATATTATTTGAATCTGGTACTGACCCATGTCTAGACCAACCATCTGCAAGTGCAGTTTACTTGTAACTAGGGCTGCAACTAATGATTATTTTGAAAATCGATGAATCGGCCGATTATTTTTTCGATTAATGCGATGAATGGGACAAAAAATATTTTTATATTAACCTCTTCATTCCAAAATAAACATTTTGAGACAGAACAAACAAGCCTTGCGCAAGTACAGGTTTCTCAAACTAACTGTACTAGTGCAATATGAAAAAATAAATGTTTACGGTTAAAACTTCACATAAACTTACATGAGAATGTAGCTGTACATCCACAAAATATAGGCTACTTTGTTTCATAAAGCGCGCAAAAAGACAGACATTTTTGTTTTTTAAAGTCTCCTAAGGGGTTCAAACAATAGGGCCCCCCCATTTCAACAAATGAGTTTTTTATAGACTCCTAGAAGAGTTCTGCCTTTTTAAGACAGGAAAGTATAGCAGTTAAAGCTTGCTACTTGAAAATACTGAACCATAGAGATAAAATAGCCCTGTGGATTCAAATTATAAATTGTATTTGGAATAAAATGAATGAGAGAACTAGGGTGCTAAAAAAAAAACACATCACTCCAAGACAACAGATATTTACATGGGAATGTGGCAGATAATTCACTGACATATTACTGATCTTGCTGGATTTTATTCTGCTTTACTCTCCTTACAAATTGCAGGATCTTCTTTACTTTATCTCTTGCCAGAAGATTTAAATTTTAAAAGCCTTGCCCTCATAATTTGCAAATTAATCTTTATTTATAAAGAAAAATATAAACGCTGCTTTAAGCTAATTCAAATGAAATTAAAAGTAAAATAAGTAGCCAACCTTATCACTGTCTGTAACCTACTAACAAGCTAAGGAAAGCATCAGATGAGCTACCCTGAGAAACTAACGTACGCTTTCCCCACTTTAAAAACCTAACAAACATGGCCGCTCATCTGATGCTTTCCCAGCTATATTTACACCGCCATTGAAGGCTCCAACGTGAGCTCTTTTCAGGTCCTATAGCGTCATAACAGTGGTGCTTCCGTGCCATGTTCATTTGTTTTACAAGAAGAAGTTGCGTATTCACCATCTTTTTCACTGTACAAAGCGCAGGCTATTTTTGAATTATTGTGATCAATTTAGCCCGTCAATCCGGGGCATGCTGGCGCTTCATTTTGCAGTCCTCTGGATCGCTGAGGGTAAACTCCTCACTAAAATCCCAAAGCGGCTCTGGACTGCCCAGCTAGCAGAGAGGGATTCCTGTGGGAGAGAGGAGAAAGGCGTTAGGATGGGGAGGCGCCCCACGACATGCAGCTGCCGCTGGAGGAGAGAAAGAAAGTAGAACTTGATACATGCTTTCACGTAGAGTCTCCAAAAGCCGCCAGTGACAATCAGTAAAGTCAGCTTACTGATTTGTCGCTAGCTTTTTAAAGAAATAGTAAGCTGGAGAGGGGTCTGAAAAGTCGCTGAGTTGTCAACACTGCAACTGCGGCGTGACTCATTTCCGCCATATTTTTTCTTCAGTCGGGATGGCGGCCGGATGGCGCATTCGTCAGCGCGACACAACTAATCGATGATTAAATTCGTTGCCAGCGGCGCTTTTAAAGTCGATTTTTATCGATTTTATCGATTAGTTGTTGCAGCCCTACTTGTAACCTTGCGCTGTAAAGCTGGATCATTGTGAGATCTGAGTTTTCAGTCTCACAACAAATCCATCTTGAAAGAATCCCACAAATACGTCCGTCTCTCTGAACCTTCAGCCGGTAGGACCAATGACATGCCAGTAGGGATGCGATATTGGGATTTTGGCCGATATCCGATATGCCCGATATTTTAAAACTCATGTAGCCCGACATAAAGCGATACCGATACCGATGTTTAAAGCTGGACAAAAATAAGTAGTCATTGAAAATAGCAGTTTTGTTATCCATTTCTGACACTTTGAAAAATAATATAACTCAAATATATTTTCATAGCACCTCCTTGCCTCAAGTGGAGGAGTTCAAGTATCTTGGGGTCCTGTTCACGAGAGTGAGGGAAGAATGGAGCTGCGAGGTCGATAGACGGATGATGCGGCTGCTGCAATAATGCGGACGCTGCACCCGGTCTGTCACTGGTGAAGAGAGAGCTGG
Source organism: Cyprinodon brontotheroides (assembly GCA_018398635.1). Lineage (NCBI taxonomy): Eukaryota > Metazoa > Chordata > Actinopteri > Cyprinodontiformes > Cyprinodontidae > Cyprinodon > Cyprinodon brontotheroides. The sequence continues at coordinate 8,167,156 of JAGKQL010000034.1, forward strand.
CGTAAAAGGCAAAAGCTCTCAATTTACCGGGAATCGGCTCTGCGTTCCTACCCTCACCTATGGTCATGAAATTTGGATCATGACGGAAAGAACGAGATCCCGGATACAAGCGGCTGAAATGAGCTTTCTCCGCCTAGCAGGGGTGGCTGGGCTCTCCCTTAGAGAATGTGGGTGAGGAGCTCGGTCATTGGGGAGGGAGCTCAGAATAGAGCGGTTCTCCTCCACATCGAGGGAGTCAGTTGAGGTGGCTCGGACATCTTCTGGATGCCCCCTGACGCCTCCTCGGGGAGGTGTTCAAGGCATGTCCTAACCGGGAGGGAGGCCCAGGGGCGACCCAGGACCACGCTGGAGAGGCTATGCTCTCGGCTGGCCTAGGGAGGCGCCTAGGGCTTCCCCAACAGAGCTGGAGGAGGGTGTCTGTGGATGGGGAGAGGGAAGTCTGGGTCTCTGCTTAGTCTGCTGCCCCAGCGACCGGTTCCGATAAAGCGGGAGAGCGGCATTTAATGCATATTTTCATATGCTGATATCAAATTGATTTTTAAAAGCGCGCAGTATCGATCTATTTTACTTCTCTCAAAAATCTCGTGAAATTTCATCGTTGTGTTACAAACTCTCGTGATATTTTTGCAAAATTCTTCTGAATTTTGTTAGTAAAATATGATGCTATAACGCCAATATATCAACATATAAAAATATGGCAAAATTGTGTGAATTTTCGGGGATTTCGTAGCATAACGATGACATATAGCAATATTTCATTAGTAAAAAGAGATTGATATGGTGTTTTTTAAATGGCAATATATCAGCATATGAAGATATTGTGATATTGTAATGTATCAATATTTTTCCTCGCCTTTAGAAGTTTTTAAGTCTGTAAAAAAAGTTTTTGAGGAAGAAGAAGAAGTAGTAGTATATATATATATATATATATTTTTTTTAGACTTTAGAAACTCAGAAGCTGATCAAATATCGGGTTAAATCTCGATTGGGGTGGCGATGTCAGATATTCAGTTTTAAGGCCATTACAGGCCGATACCGATAAATGAGGGCCGATTATATCGCGGTAATCCCCACATGCCAGCATTGTTTTTTGGGGGCAGGACATGTAGGAATGGCGACCATCAGAAGGGCCTTACTGGGTTGTTTCAAACATGGCTACCTGTCGATACCGCTTGACTCAGGTTTTAGCTGCAATACCAAAATCTTCTCATTTGAAAAGGAGCAAAAAGAAGCATTTTGTGCATTTGTATATGTGTGCTTTTCTTCCGACAGGATTTGGAAAAAATTTGATTTATAAAGCTTATGAAAACGTTACGATTCGCTGCTACGATTGGCTGAAAGCATACCATGGAAGGTGGGTACTAGTTGGCACATTACCCAATCAGCTCAGGACAGACTGAAGGGCAGCCAACCCAGATTGATAACATAGAACTCAACTCAGTTCTACACAAATCTGGCTACTGCCAGGATAGTTTACTTGAGGCAGGATTGTTAATTTGCTAAACCTGGTCAGGTGTGACTTAGGAATTTTTCATATGTCCATAGCTAAATTAGATATTCTAAATGACATTAATCCAAATCCATTATGCATTGCCTTATAACATTAGTGCAAGATGCTATCAGCTTTAGACAGGTTTTTATGCCAAGCTGACACTTGATATAAAGGTTTGGTGTTTATGATCAATAGAAAGAGCCACCTGCAAAATATGTTGAAGTTAAACAGCTTAAACTTGGAAGTTACCTATTTACATAGGTCTATTTGAGCATTTCTGCATAACACTGCAGGTCGTATGGATGGTTGCAAAGCTGTAGTTGTAAGTTTACATGTCTAACAAAACTAATTCAACCTCCAAAGTGAACCGTTGCCAGATCACAGCATAAAGCATTTTCCGTGCTAGTTTTGGAAGGTAATAAGTGGTCTTTGATTGCCCTTGTCCTCAGAGTTTGAGGCCTTTATTATCTCGCTCTTCTCCGGAGTCACAGGGAGACATTGCTTGTTGTAATTGGACCCATTTTGCTTGCGTCCATCGACACAATGCCGGATTCAACAATAAACGAATAAAGGAATCGATGTGGATGATTTAAGCTTCCAGCTAAATAAACAATACAGCTGGTGCTCTGCTGTAATCATCGGAGGGGAAATGAATGCCCTTCTGAAAACAATGCAGGTATGCAGCAGTCTCAGCAGCTCACTATGAACCCATCTTTCATTTTACATAACACTCCAGCTAGTATTACATTTTGGGGAATTTGCATCTGATGATACCCTCCAGTATGTCTCACTGTATCCTGTGGAACTGGCTCATGTCTCCCTACTGTGCTCAGCTCTGTCCTTTGTCTCATCTATTGTAACCCTGTCTTGACTGATATGTTCTGCTCCAACACCAGACAACCACTGCACAATAACAAACCATCTTATTTTCTTTGTGTCCAAGTTTGAGGATGGAGAGAAAAATCGTACTGACTGGGGAACAATGGAGCCCTCCTTTGATCAGAAACTGTAGATTGGAGAGCTGTAAAATACAGATTAATTTCATTTGTTGCCATAATTTCATTTTCTTTCCTAAAAGATCAGAGCTCCCCTTGGCTTTTTCCTTTGTAACTAGGAGCTGTTCAGACTACACAGTGTGGTTTTCATCAGCGGAAGCGATGATGTCTTTTGACACTGCAGTGTTGGGGAGTGCACATTCCAGGGTAATACTTGTTAGAGTAGAATTGGATAATTGTGTTAACCATGTGACTAACAGTGCTGTTTTAATCTCTATTGATAGCAAAGCCTTTCAGTCAACCCTCTTTTGTCCATTGTTGTATTTTTTTTCCTTTACAAAACTAAGATTATTTTCTTCATGTGAGCCATTAATGTTCATCTATAGCATCCATTTTCCTGGCATTCATGTTTTTTTTCTTTTTTTTTCCTGGACTGTGAAATCCCCTGCACACCAAAGACTAACTGCAGTAATTTAAATGACATTAGTGTATATTGGTGAGGGGAATTTTTCACCTGGATTGAGTTTACTTTCTATAAAGCTCAAAGTAAGGCCAGTCCTTTTGCAAAATAAGATAGTGCTAAAAAAGAAAAGGTAAGCTGGCATCAGGGGTGGTTTCTTCTGCCCAGTCAGTGTGTTCATCACCTAGCATTGGCAGTTGCTATCTCATCAGTCATAAAAAAGAGGAATTATTTCGAACATAGTTTTCCTGACTCATCCCCAAAAGAGTGTCTGGCACAACAATCATTTTCGTCGTAGCATCCCCTTCTTCAGTCCCTCCCTTTTTATTCTTCTCTTTAACTGCAAATTAGTATTATTCCTTTTTTATGCCAGTCATTTCACTCATCACCATTTTGTACGTCTTTGGCCTTTGTGCACCCATTGGTTTAAAACCGTACCACATTTTGATTAGAAGATGAATCCCAATCTGTCTGAAGCTGTTTGAGATTTTTCTGGCCAAAGTGAAATGGAAATGTCTACGTTTTAGGAAATATGGTGCACATATGAATTTGAAGCATAAATGAGCTTTGAGCATTTTATGACAATTTATTTATTTAGGGAAAGGCTACAGTAAGAAAATGTGTTTCAGGGTTTCTCTGTGAGTCTTGACTAGATGGCACATCAATCCTCTGACACTAAAAGTTGGCCAGGTTAAAACATTAACCTGGACTCCGCCAGATGGATTTGCTCCGCATATCCATCTGGAAACCTTCCGTTGAAGTAATTTTGGGAAGGGGCGAAAATACTGGTTAGCTGATTGGCCTATGTTGGTGATAGACAGGCCAAAATAAACCAATCAGATCAACGAAGCATATGACGTACTAACAGAGCGACGGCGAAAACACAACCACAAGCCAGGCTACTCTTGCGAAACCCAGTCAGGAGAAGAGCAAAACATCTTTTCCTCTGAGAAAAGCCTCCAGAGCAGTGTTTTGCTCTTCTTTCAGTGAAAGAAAATACTCTGTAATTCCGATAAAACTTGCTTTCGATAGCCACGCTAACGCTAGTTTCATCGGCTGAAGCCGCCATGTTCTTTAGACTGAACTGTCGGCTGCTTGTGTCGCTATCGCCACACCTCAACCGCCTCAAAGCCAGCGCTGATTGGACGTTAGTTTGGTGAACGGCTCCAAATTTACCTTCAACAGAGAGTCTCCAAACTGATAAGCGAGTGAAATCTTGAAAGCTTGCGAGATCAGGATGGTCTCAGAGGCTACCTTTTTTATGCCAGTCATTTCACTCATTCACCATTTTGTACGTCTTTGGCCTTTGTGCACCCATTAGTTTAAAATCGTACCACATTTTGATTAGAAGATGAATCACAATCTGTCTGAAGCTGTTTGAGATTTTTCTGGCCAAAGTGAAATGGAAATGTATACGTTTTAGGAAATATGGTGCACATATGAATTTGAAGCATAAATGAGCTTTAAGCATTTTATGACAATTTACCTCTTTAGGGAAAGGCTACAGTAAGAAAATGTGTTTTCAGGGTTTCTCTGCAAGTCTTGACAAGATGGCACATCAATCCTCTGACACTAAAAGTTGGCCAAGTCAGTTACAACATGGAAAGAATTGGGCTGGTAGGATAGCCCTTAACAAAACAAGTTCATATTAACCGGACTCCACTAGCACTTTTTCTTTTTCTAGGATTCTGCTGAAAGTCCATACATGCAATAAATATTCCTATGAGAAGCTTTACCTAATAAAAACCCTCATAAACTATTCCTTATGCCCATGTTTCACATTTTACATGCACAAATGGAGTACAATTGAATATGTCTCACAAGAGTAGTTGTTCCCTCTCTGCTCACATGTAGTTTAATTTCCACGCATGTGCAGCCTCCCTCCTCCTCATGTGTGGACCTGTTTCCTATCACTCCTGTCAACTTTTGTTACTTTAAAGGTGCTGCCCACCGGACAACGCAACGGGAGGTTACTATTTTAAAACGGTTAATGATGGTAATTAATTTTGATTACTTTCCTACCTCCACCCTTACTCCAGACACTATTCGGAGAAGTCTTATCATGACGACTGCTGACATGGTTCTGCTTCAGCTTAAAGAGTCCATATTGATTTTGCTAATCGAAGTGGATCATATGTAACTGTGGTTGGCCTTTAAAATGTAAGTGATAATTGGTTTGGAATTACATGGAACCAAAATTCAAAGTTTGCCTCTAAAATTAGCAAAATATTGTGATTTGGCACAATGTCAGTAACCTTAATTATAATTTCCATTATATCCTTTTATTTCTTTAATCACTGTTGTATTTCCAGTTATCTGAAGGAAGTTCTTTTTATTAATTCACTCAAGCCTGCTGCACAGATGGTGATCACTGGGAATAGGGATTTCTTAGCAGATTCACAAGCCTTTATTTGTCTTTAATTGCCTTTTTAGTTCGTCTTGTTCTTTTGAATGTCCATGTCCACTACAGATCATACGCCTAAATTAACCAGAGGAGCTGAGGAAATCTTATTCCCCACTTGGCATTGTGTTAATCCTGCCTGAATGGGCCTTGAGGCTCCTTGAGTCTGAAGGGAAAAGGTGATAAATCTCTGGAGGCCCATCACTAAAACTGGGCTTTCCAGCTCTCTCACATTGTCTCCATATAGAAAGTTATGAGGCAGCTTCCATATTTTAAAAGGACAGTTGGGTTTTAAAAGGTGGAGTTTGAGGTATTTATTTCATTTGCCTCCAATATGGTGCTTTTACTTTAAATTAGAAATTAGAACAACTTAAAATATATCTTCTAAAAGGTTCTCCTAGGACATCATGCTGAACAAATGAGGTGGAATTGGTCAGAAATCACAGATTTTAAGGCATTTTTTTTTTAAATGTGCTGAGAATGACTACATGCAGAACATATCTTGTTACCACAAAAAAAAATAGTTCTATGGTTTATCGTTCCCAGCTGTGTATCATCAGTTTGAAATGTGACATAAAACACGTGATTCTCACCGCCTACATACCCACTTAGTGTCTTATTTGCAGTATACACCCCTCGGCTGTTCTGACCTGTCGAACAGTGCCGATGGAGGTGGGTATCTTTCTCGACATGTATTATTTTCCCTCCCACACCATAATTATTGCCTTTAATAATTATATTTTCGAAAGTGCTATCAGAAAATGTTCATGCTGTCAGATTACCAGTGCACCTTATGGAAAGAGTCCACTTTGGTTTAAATCAGGAGTATACTATTTTTGTTTTATTAGGTCCTTCCAAAACACAAAGTCACACATTATAGTTAATTGTGCATTTAGTTGCACTAATTGGTAATGTTTTAGCTCAGAAAACTTATTGGCCTTTTTATTAGTTTTTTTTAATACAGGTATAAAACTGGTAAATGGTAACACTATTGATGGTGCAAAATAAAAGTTCTGCAAGGTTTCAATTTCATGTTTTATTGCAATTGTTTTAAAAACATTCATATTGAACGTATTTTGGTAATAAAGGAAACATACTTACAAAAACTGTAGTATTGTTCATTTTCAGGTTGGGGACGCCACAAAGTATTGAGTTGCACTGAGGGTCCCTAAATGATTAGCTTCGCCCCAATCTTACCTTTTCAGCTGAAAATATCTCACCAGCATTTCTATAGTGAGGTTTCCCTGTGGAAGCAGAGTCCATTATATGTTTTCTTGTGTAGAGAAGGAATGTAGAGAAGGAAAACATATAACTCTATGTCTAAAAACGTATACCTCTGCTTAAGCAATAGGTTATCTTAACTGGGGGTGAAGAAAAAAAATCGAGTTTAACTCAAATCGCGTTTCTAGCATCAATTCCCGTTTTCTTTAAAAACGATTTATATTTTGTGGGTGCGGATGTGCCTTATCAGGCACAGTAGTGTTTGGCGAAACCAAGGAGCAGCGTGAGCTATGCAGAGGCATGCAAGCATTAGCCTAGCAGGCTACAGAGTGGTGTGTAGGGTTGTGTGAGTGTTGTGTGAGCTACTGTGTGTTGCGGCTAAAGTATGGAGGATGAAGAAAAAGAAATCCAACCGTCTCCGCGTTCTTTAAAAGCAACCATTTGGAAACACTTTGGATTTTACCTTCAACCCGACCCGAGTAAGAAAGGGCTTGACATGACTCATACGATTTGCAGAGATTGCAACGGTAAAGTTAAGTATTTCGGGAGTACTTCAAATTCCCATCCTCATCTCGAAAGACATCACCCAGAGTTGTTGGTAGAATTGGATAAATCCAAATCTTGGATTTACCTTTCGGTGTTTACATTATAAAACATTTACAGTTATAAAGTTTTTATAAATGTACTCTTCTTTCATGCCAGCAGATTGGAATAGATCCTGAGAATCGTTTTGAATCGAAAAATTAATCGTTTCTGAATCGAATCGTTTGGATTTAAAAGAATCGGAAAAAAATCGAATTGTGACCCCAAGAATCGATTCTAAATCGAACCGTGGGAATCCCAAAGATTCCCAGCCCTAATCTTGACACGTTTTTTTCCATTAAAACACATTTACATTTTTTTTGTTTACTGTCAATGAACATGTTAAGTGACATGATATGAAATTAGAGGTTTTTTATTTTAAATTCCCCCTTTTAGATTAGATTAGATTAGATTAGTTGAGCTTTATTGATCTCACAGCGGAGAAATTCACTCGTCACATATTGGCATAGAAGTTACAGAAGGTGCACACAAAGAGGAAAAAGGTGCATTAAGAATAAGCAATATATATACAGTCTATACAGTATATTAAGATAAGTAGGATTAAGGTGCAAGTGTACACAATGAAAAATAAGAAAAAAAAGAAATAAAAATATGTACAATCCGGATGGCTGATATACAGGTGGAGAAATATTGCACATTCAGCATATTGCACAGGAAAAAAATCCTGTATTTAAATCTACAGGGATCTTTCTGGAAAGCTTGAAACTGAAACAATTCAACTTTGTTAGCTGATATTAGATTTTAATAATTATTAGATTTAAAAAATGACTTATTTGTTTATATATGCTCTTGTGTTGTAATGATTGGAACTATGTATTGGCCATTAGGAAATTCTAACAGTTTGTTAACCTTGAGCAAAAAAATAACATATGAATATTGTTATATAATCAAAAAGAATGAGGATATTAAGGTGTAGCTCCTGAGTCAGTGGTTAGATTTACTACAAATAACGTAGTTGGATCAGCCAGTGAAAATCAATTGATGGCCTCCCCCTTCATCCACAGATGTTACCACTTCAGTCTCCTCTGTTTTTTATCAAGCTAATGTGCTGAAAGATGACAGGGAGTGCCATTTGAGAACAAAAGTAGCAAATGCTGGGTCTAACGTCCATGTCAGTCTGCCTTGCCGCATCATCACATTAATATGGGGAGGGAAGAAATGACAACAGTGGGTCATTTCAGAGGAATAATGACAAAGCTACCAGACTGTGACAGCAGGTCCCGCAACACGGCTAAACTTTGCAGATCTGATTTCCTATTATTCACTTCACCACAAAGCACAACACCAAGCTTTGCTTGTATCACTGTGCTATACTTCGCATTCCTCATTTGAGGTCGCATGAATAATTAAAAAACTGCGAGCGCTCTCCTTCAGTCTGTGAATGCCACATATTATTTGGGCATTCATGCAACAAGAAGTGGATGAACATTCTGCAAGGGGAACATGTAGTTCCTGAAAGAAAGGAAGGCAGGGGGTGTTGTGCTCTGTGAATTCACAAATACAGATATTTCAGAGACTTCATGGCAAACCCTGTGTGTTTCTGTTTTAATTTGACATCAAAATAGCCAGAGGTTATCAGTAGAAAACAAGCACATGCTACACTCAGAATGTTAGCAGATCTGAATATTAAATATGAGATACAGCCAACCTGGCTCTGATGTTTCCTTGCCTCTAACCAGGTCCTGCTGCATGGACTTCTCTCATATTCATCTCCATGTAACCGGCGCTGGTTTTACATATCTGTCCCGTAATAAGCACACCAGGGTTTTCATTGTTTTTCGTCTGAACACAGTGTTTCTCATAACAGTTTCTCTTGAGACTTGGTGGTGTTACATTGTGCAGCAGGTTATCTATATTTCAGGTAACCAGTCTTAAATGTCTTTAATGTCAGTACTAAAACTAAAACCACTTTAAAATTATACATAAGACACTTTTTATGTTGTATAGAAACAGTTAAAAAGATACAACAACAAAGGAAAAATCAACATGGACGGATGAACCGATGGATTGATGAATGGCTGGATGGATGAATGGATAAAATGAGAGCTGGGTCGATAGATGGATGGAGCACTTGGTAAAACTAGAAAAATGATTTCACATCAACATGCATAAACTTGGTCTGCCTGAACTTGTCGTTAAGTTCTTTGGATTTAATTACATTTTTTTGGATGTGGGGTGTAAAAAATTCACCAAAAAAAAAAATAAACATCTGGTTCGCTTATCTGGAATCTTATGTGGACAAGTCTTAAATTACTTCTTCCTTAAGGTTATCTGTTTCGGTTTTTAGGCACCATTTTCCTCCCCGTTTCTTTCATGGCTCCTGTACTATTTTCACAAGTCTGGCGATTTTTACAAATTAATACCAACTTCTTCTTATTTTTGCCGCCTGACCCGCTAATTTTGATTAATTCTATTCAATTTTTAGCATTTAAAAGCTATTAAACAGAAGATGAAACATCTGTGGTAGATTCTTTGATAGAATTGTGCAACAGTAGATTCAAACTCGTTTCACCCCTTCATTTGTTTTCCTGGTACACAAGTTTGTGTGTGTTTAGAGAACAATGCATTAAATATACAGTTATTGTATAACATTATATGATGTCATGTGCAGACGGTTAATATTAAGGCATTTAATAGAAAAGATTGCTTAGACTTCTTACCTGCATATCAGATTTTCTGTAACAATACATAAACATGAGATCTGCTCTTAAATTCTAATTGGATTGGGAATAGTTATTTATGTGGTTTAGTTGTCTGAATATCTGAAGGCTACTCATCAATTCTTTTTAAACTAAGTTTTAAAATATCCTTGCGTTTTTTAATTTTTTTATGAACTTTATTTTCCAGTAGATTGTGTTGATGCTGAAACTGATCCAATCCCTCTGCCCGTATATCAGGGCAGCCAGCACTTCATGGCATGTACTTGTCAAACTTCTTTTTCGGCAACATCTCCACTCAATTCATCACATTCCTCTTTCTAAATAAGATCGCTCTAGTCAAATTATTCTCTTGGCCCCAGGGCCAAATTCTTCCTGTGGCCCATCTTTATACGCACTGCTCTGCCTCATATATCCTCTAAAATATAGAATGTGAGCTGCATAACATATTGATGAATGCCGATTAATTTATTTAGTCAACCCTTATAAAATGGCTGTCTTAAACTCATGCCAGAAGTCATTCAGAATGCACGTTTGTTTCCATGCTCCTGGCAGTTTTGTCTTTTAATTAAGGTCTGTCATTCTGACATGACTTCAAAAATCTGGGAGCAGACTGTATTAAACATCTTAGCTGTTTCAGTTTAGTTTTATTAAGATGAGTGGCTCAGACAAGAAAATGAGCTTTATTAACAAAAAGAAGCTAGAAATCTTTATACATATTTTGTTCTTTTACAATTAGCATCTCTTTTTTTTAATAGGAAAAAGTTGAAAATAGCTTCCAAAATAACATAGTAGATGTTGGTGTGTTATTGTTCTACAAACCATTCATCATAATTGCATTAGGTCATATTTCAAACATATTGTTTTGATCGTTGCTCTTATAAATCCATAATTGGAAAAATAAAACATCAAATTGGCCTTTAAATGGTAAATGGCCTGTACTTGTATAGCACGTTTTCATGTCAGGAGACTTGACCAAAGCGCTTCACACTAAATTTAGTCATATCAACATATAGAAAAAGGTTATCCAACGTTATGTTTTCATCATAGGGGTAACAGAACTGATCATGAAGAGTTTGAAATTAGGGCAAATTAGCTTTTAACTTAATTTGAGAACAACTGAAATATTTTCTAAACCAATTCTCAATGCAAATCCACAGAGGTAGATAAAACATCCATCCATTCATCTATCTTCTTTTGCTTATCTGGGGATCTGGTCGCAGGGGTAGCAGCTTCAGTAGGGAGGCCCAGACATCCCTCTCCCCAGCCACTTGGGACAGCTCTTCCAGGGAAACCCCAAGCCAGCCAGGAAACGGAGTTTCTCCAGCGTCTCATGGGTCTCCTCCTGGTGTGACATGCCCTCACCAGGGAGATATCCAGGAGGCATTCTAACCAGCTACCTGAACCACCTCAAAGTACTCCTCTCGACGTGGAGGAGCAGCGGTTCTACTCTGAGTCCTCTCTGGATGACTAAGCTTCTCACCCTTGCTCTAGGGGTGAGCCCAGACACACTACGGAGAAAACTCAATTTGGCTGCATGTATCCGGGATCTCGGTCATGACCTAAAGCTGATGACCATAGATGAGAGTAGATGCGTAGGGTGTTTGGCTCACCTTTCTCTTCCTCACAATAGAGCGGTACAGCCCCCACTTCACAGCAGAAGCTGCGCCAGTCTGCATTTCAATCTCCCGCCCCATCTTCCCCTCATTCATGAACAAGACCCCAAGATACTTAAACTCCTCCACTAGGGGCAGTACATTTCTCCGCATAACCAGGGAAGGCACTCTACCGTTTTCTGGCTCAAGACCATAGTATCGGTTGGAGACACTTACCCCATTTACACTACTACTACGCTATCTCGGTTCCTCGACTCCTCGTCTCCTAGTGACGATCTCTGCGGTATTACTGCCAGTATTGAAGGAGGAAATCAAGCGGTTGGTGTTGGTAATGCACCAAATGTTGTTTACCAACACGCCATAAAACCCAAGAAGAAGGAAGACGAAGAAGGAGGGAATCAAGCAAATAAAATGGTGGCGCCCGTCACATTCAGAAAGTTATGCTTGTTTATTATTGCTGTACTTACCCGGTGTTTGAGGAGGGTCAGGCGAAGACGGCAAAAACTATTTAAAATGTTTGCGTGGACAAGATTTTGATTGTTGTTCATAGTTGTTCATTTTTCTGCATTTGTGTTGGTTGGCAAGCAACTTCCAGAGGAGGTATCCGCCAACTACTGGAATGGGTGTGAATTGTGGGAAGTGCAGCCAGAGGAGATGGTAGCGTTCTGCTCATGCGCTCTTGTTATCAGAGAACCGAGCCAGGGAAAAACCACGAGCCGAGCCCACCTCTGGAACTGGTCTACAGTTAGCTCGGTTCGGTTGTGTCTAGCTCGACTCAGTTCAGTTTGCTTTCCATATACACATGATAAGTTATCTCAGTTACTGAGCTCGGACCGGTCTCGGCACGGTTTTTCAAGGGTAGTAACTGATTCTCATCACTGGTCCCTTTACACTTTCGGCTGTGAACTGCTCCAGCCAGAGCTGTAGATCACGGCCTGATGAAGCCAATAGAACCACGTCATCCGCACATTACAGAGACGCAACCCTTAGTCCACCAAAACAGATCCCCTCAACACCTCGGCTGCGCCTACAAATTCTGTCCATAAAAGTCCTGAATAGAATCACGGTGGCGAATGGCAACCTTCATGGAGTTTAACTCTCATAAGAAACAAGTCCGACTTACTGCCGGCAATGCGAGCCAGGCTCTGGCAGGAAACATTATTTGGTAAAATAACATTTTATCAGATTATTTGCATTTATCAGAAATCATTAACCTCTTAGATAATTGATTATTCTGTGATTTTTTTTTTTTTTTCTGATGTAATAGGGGAAAGGATTCCAAGCTTCTTTTGAGTTCTGGTGTAACAATTAAGTTAATAGCTATCAGACATGAGATGACTCAATTTAAAAGGACTCTATTGTTATTTTTTGGGAATAAAATGCAATGAGTAAAACAGGAAACAAACAGTTATTGGTGTTTAAGCCATGAGTAAAATAAAGTTTATCTTACCTTTACAAATAGCTCAAAACATGTCAGCATGAGGTGCTATGTGGTCACCTTTAGCTTTGTTAACTTGCTTTACACAACACTAATGAAATAATCATAAGTCATAAAAAAATAATAATTTAGCTGGAAACCCATCCCCTAACTTTGCCAGACCTGTAACCTTTGCTGATCTTCATTTTGGAAAGTTAGGGCATCTCCAAAGTTCATCAATGCTTAGTTCAAGCTGTGTTGCTTGATAATTCAATGTTCGGATTGCCTGACTGGGAGGCCTTTGTCCTTTGAGGTCTCCTGGTTGTGGATCCACGTCTGAGTCACTCCTGGAGACACGAAGACAATGTTACAACCTGTTTTCCAGCAATCTAGTTCCTAATGTGCTTTAATCATAATTAAATTTAAGTAGGGGTTGAGGAATGAAGTCTGTTTAGCAATGTCGTCTTGTTCTCCCTGATTTGGCATGTTGGAGAGCCACGTCAAAAGAGAATCAAGTCTGTGTAGATGCCTTTGATCCTAAAGCACAGTGGGAGGTGGGATGATGCTTCCCTGTGGGAGTGTCTTGTAGAGGGTCTTGTGAAGCTTGTAAAGAAGCACCAATTAATATCATGGTTTATGGCATACAGTAACGGTATGCTAAAAGATGCTTTATTTTAATACTTGATATTTCAGAACATAAGCTTACGGTGGTGGAGGAGGGCACACACCCTGCAAGTACATGGAATCACACAACTAATATTAACTCAGAACATGTCAAAAGAAAAGGTGCTTAAAAAAAAATAAATGCTGCTAATTTAAAACAAACTGCAAATGCAAAACCTGCTTCACACATGCACTATGCATGTGCAAAGATAAAATGCTGCAAGAGAGGAAAAAAAAAGCTCTAAACTAAGGCCAGAGAACAGTGTGGTCTCTGATAAATTGTGTGTAATGTACCTCTGTAATGTCATTAGATGCATGCTTAACTAAAATGTGGATCTAGGGCTCAAGTGGGAATTTCGAACGCATTTCGTACGCATTTCAACCTATCCTATCAATGACAACTCGCATTTTAGGGACACGCGGGTAGCAATGCCGGGCGTTGGACTGCAACCTCTCTAGGTTTTTAGTTTAGCTTTAACATTTCCAACAAATTGGTTCATTAGGAAGTATAAAATACAGCAGCTCTGCAGAAGAATATTCAGCTTCCTGTTAGCTGCTCATGCCTCACTAGTGTTTTAAAGAAGCAGTCTGGATGAATATTCATCACACTTCTTTTAGTTATTGTTTTCTAACACCATTTGTGCTTCCACTGACTTCGTTTTTTACACCTAACTCAGGCAAGAACAACTGCGGTACTCAAAGGCTGATGTTCTGTAGAGGTTTACCATTATAAACCATATAAAGATGGTCAAATAAGAAGTCTTCTACCTACTGATTGATTTTATTGGTTCATCCTTAATAAACTGCTTAGTTCAGTTTGGCAAACTCATTTCTCTACAGAAAGCAGACAAGCAAATTTAAACAGTATTTTATATGAACATTGCTTGATAACCAGTTATTTACATATATTAGTCAATTGTACTCATATTTATTAGCACCAATTCACAACACATGTCATGTCAAGGCACTTTACAGTTTTCCAGATCATAGAGATAAATTGATTCAGTTAATTTTTCTATCTAGGGAAAACCAATTGATTGCATCGACTCATTGAATAGAAAACATGTTTTTTAAATTTTCCTGATACATTTTTTAGCTGCTATAATAATAATTGTTGTTTCTGTTCTCAAATAAAATCAATGACATCATATTTGTGTGCGAGTATGAGGTAAGGGTTTAATTTGAACTTGCTCATAAGAATGCCAAGTGCTGTGTACACAAATATAATAAAGTAGTATGTTTTATAGTCAACACAAAATATCGTAAAACTCTTTTACTACTCTATGCAAGTCATTGATGATATATGACAAAACACAGGTTAGATCCTGTGTGGAACCCACTGGGGAGGATTTAAACGTGAGGAGACAGTTGTAAATTATTCCTACTCTCTCTAGTGTGCCCGTTTTAGTCTTGAAAGGATAGATGTGGATACTTCAGAGAGCAGGAAAATAAATTGCCCCGGGGCAATTTCTAATTTGATCCAGGGAAAGAAAGGAAAAAGAATACAATTACTCAGCTACATATCTCCTGAAAAAATTATCCCCACCTCACATTTTAAACGAATAACTCAGGTAATTTCATTAGATAAAGGAGAACATTCTTTGCTTCTGTTCCATTCATTTTCTTCCGTCTGCGTTTCATAAAGTGAACTTTACCGTGCTTTATTGTGAGCTACTCAAAGTGCTTCTAGTCCTTAGATATGTCCTAATATACCCATCTGTATTCTTACTTTAATAGAGCAGGGAGTGCTGCCTGGTGTCTGCCCAACCCAGCACAGTCCCCCATTGCAGGCTTCCTCAGAAGTTTTGTTTTATTAAACTTCCTGCATGTATGGCAGCACAATGAGAGCCCCTTGGAGATGAGGGGATTATGGAGCACCCATGTGGGCTAGTCTTTGAGCAAAATCAGTCAGGCCTATGGAGAGGCAGCCTGGTAATTTTCCTCTGCTCACACTGCCATCACTGTAGAATGATGGTGTTCTTGCATGGAATAAATAGTACAGTTAGACACAGCTCTTCATGCTGCTTTTATCACATTTCTCTGTGTGCTCACATGTGCATAGATTGTCGCTTTTAGCAACAGCAAGAGTAGTCATGGTGATTCACAAGTGTAAATGTAGCGAGTTTTTATGATGGAGAAAAATCTCATAAGGAATATTTTCACGTAAAAGTCATCAAGACATGCTGCATATATGAAATAAAACATAGAACATGAAAACATCAGGCTTTATAGACTTTATTAGACGTGGGCTGGTATGAAAGTGTGACAGTTAGGGTGAGATAATTTATAATAACTTCATGGGATTAAGGAGAAAAAGGTCTTTATAAAAGCTCTTTTTAAAAATACATTTCTATTAACACTGATGGTATGTACAATGGGATTGCCATTGCTACCGCAAACTTTGAGAAAGATTTTGAAAAAGAAAAAAACCTATTCAATACTCAGACTTACAATTCCAGATGATATATCTATTACAGTGGTAGCCATTCAAAAGTTCCCCACTTTCCTTGATGGGCCCTTGGCTGGTCCTTGGTTGGTCCCCAACTATTCCTTTTTTAGACATCAATATTTGTACTAAAATATTCTGTCATGATTTGTGGACATTTAAGATGTAAAGAGAAGCGTTATCTCCTGGTCAGACCCCGTAATTCAGTGAAAGGGGGGAGGAAATGTGCAATGAAATTGGAGGGGATTTTAGCGTGAGTTGGGGGGAGGGGGGCTGCCATTCGGGCGTTTTGACTTGGAGGGGCCATTTTGAATGGCTGCTACTGTAATCGCTTAACAAGATCAACAAAGAAAATGGTCCCACAACTAGGGATGCATGATATAATGGCCCCTATCGATTATCGACTAGCTAAAACTGAATATCAGGACATTCGGCCACCCCACGATATTTAACCCGATATTTGGTCAGCTTCTGAGTTTTCTAAAGTCTAAAAAATAAAAATACTATTTCTTCTTCCTCAAAAACTTCTTTTTACAGACTTAAAAACTTCTAAAGAGCGAGGGAAAAAATATTGATACATTAAAAATATCCCACATATCTTCATATGCTGATATATTGCCATTTAAAACACCATATCAATCTCTTTTACTAATGAAATATTGCTATATGTCATCGTTATGCTTCTCGAGAATCCCCCGAAAATTCACAAAATTTTGCCATATATTTTATATGTTGATATATTGGCGGCGCTTGTATGTCGATCTATTTCACTAACAAAATCTCACAAAATTTTCAAAAAATATCACGAGAGGTTTGTAACAGAACGATGAAATTTCATGAGATTTTGAAAGTAAAATAGATGGATGCAGCGTTTTTTAAAATCAATTTGATATCACGATTTACTGAAAATATATTTATATTATTTTCAAAGTGTCAGAAATGGATAACAAAACTGCTATTTTCAATGACTACTTATTTTTGTCCAGCTTTAACATCGGTTATCCAATATCTGTTATCGGCTACATGAGCTTTAAAATATCGGCATATCGGATATCGGCCAAAATCCCAATATCGTGCATCCCTACCCACAACATAACATATCCTCTAAGTATTTGTTTCTAAATACTCCACTGGTGTTCATATGACCAAAGCACAGAAGCTCCAGGTAAAGTCCCAGCTGTAGCGGTCTTGGTTCTGTTGTTTTTCTCTTAAGTTCTCAGTTTCAAGTTTAGCCAGGTTTTTCCTTGTTTTCTAGCTTTATTGGTGTGTCTGGATTCATTTAAGTTGCTTAGGTTTTTCTGTCTGTCCTCTGCTGCCCCCTTGTGTTCTTTTCCCTTGGCTTCCTCATCAGCTCTAGTCACACCTGCTCCTTATCAGCTCATTAGTCCTACCTTTGTTCAGTCAGCCATTAATACACTCCCTCTGCAGTCCCTCTTTGCTGGTTTCTTTGTCTTACCTCTTCTCACCCTGGCTCCTTGATGGTTTTCCCTTGATGTCTCCATGGTTCTGGTTTGTGTTTGATTTTTATGCAGGATTTTTGGATACCTGTTTTTGTTTAACATTTTTAAGTTGGATTTTTGGATTCCTGTTTTTGCTGCCTGATCTTTAATTAAACCTTTTAAGAGCTCACCTCTGCCTGTCAGCCTCTGCCCTTGGGTCCTCATAAAAACCTCCAAACAAACCGTGACACCAGCAGAGTTGTTTGTGTTTGGGATAGAAAAAAGAAAAGCAGAATACTTTTACGGTTACATTTATTCATGATGGTTTTGAACCTTTTCCCATTGTTGCTGAATTCCATGCTTTAGGGAATGTTTCATTCCCTTTGGACTCATGTTTCTTGTTGTTTAGGCTAAACACTGTATTGAAGGAAAGTCTGTCATTGACTTGTTGCTTCTAGTAATACATTGAATGCACAAGCTGTGACCTAACAATCAATATAATACTGTCCCACTATAGGTTGATTCCTCTGCTCCCATGGTTGAAATGAATCTATTATTCATAGTTTCTTCACTGTGCTTTCTGTGTTCATATTGGATTGTAACACAAAAGAAATGCAGCAAAAGTGGTTTAATATATGTCCCAATATTTTTTTAGAGGATGGTAGCTTTAGTTTTTAAAGCTTTTCTAGATGTCTAATAATGTTAAACGTTGCTTTATATTTAGCTAGGCTATATTACACATTAGGAAATGTGCAGTAATGGGAAGATTACCTTTAATGGATTGGTTGAAAGTGATGTTTTGGTACCGCAGGCACTCGTGTGCTGCTTCGGCAACCCCCACTCTGCTGGCAAGGCTCTTTTCAATTTTATGACTTGGCTGCAGGGAGTTGCTCTCATTCAGTCATATAAGCGTAGAAAAACTTTATGACTGATGTGTATGATAAATTCTGGTTTGTAGGATTGAGCTTCAGATGGACATAGGTGGAGCATTAAGGTCTTCTGTCATTTAAACAGGTCTTATGATTAAAGCTTAAAGTATAAAGAGAATTTCTGTAAATTTCCTGAATGAATTTTGATTATGTTTAAGCAGGTATTGCTAATACATACAGATCACAATAAAAAAAAAATTAAACTTATGAATTTATTACTGGGCTATAAGGGTTTTTGTACTGAAATATAAGCCCATTGAAGAGTATGTATATATACATTAGGGCTGGGGAACATATATCAACATTTAGATGATGACAATAAGATTAGTCTATATTAGGTTTATCTTCAAGTGTAGTTATATTTATATAATTACAGTGACAATTTTATCCATTTCAAAGATCTAATGTTTATATTTAACTCTGTTAAAAATGTGTCTTTGTGACTATTGGGATTAACTTTAATTTAGAGGTGCCTTTTCATAATTGGTTTATGGAAAAAGATACTATGGTAAATGTAGTATGTTGTGATGCAGTTAAAAAATATCTTTATTTTTTATCTATATCACCAGCCCTATTGTAGAGAATATGATCCAATTTCTTTGTTGCATTAAATTCTACATTATGGCTTGGAGATAATCCTGAGGTCGTGCTGAGGTGATCAAGAAACAAAGAAGGCTTTGCTATAGGCCTTCAGTTCTTAATACAACTTAATAGATTTTGTATAGCAGGTTGTCAAACAGCTTTTAGATGTGTCCTGAGGTGGGGGAGGAGTACCCAAAGTGCAGTCCAGGGGCCATTTATAGGACTCACAATGATAAATGCCTTTGTGTTGCCTCTGCCTTAATTCAGAATTCTGTCCTGTAAGCTTAGGTGGATGTTAGAAATCAATAAAGTCAGGTACAGTAAAAAATATATATTTTACTAACAGTGTTTTAGGTTTGTCCTAAACAGAATCCCCATTAACCTGCTAATGAATAAACCTGACTAAATTCTGAAAGCACGAAACTGTCCTTTTCTACTAATAAGATTAGAAAATAGATAGATTAAACATGTTCTTGCCAACAAAATCATTTGAACATGTTTTAAAAATATGTTTTTTTTTAAAGGCAATCATGTGATATTGTATCCATGTTTGAATCAACAACTATGTTACCATATATTTAAACTTTTTAGACAACTTTTATTGTCATTTTATATACACTCACATTTTGGTTAGTACAGCTTCCCAGACTCTAAATGAATATTTTTTATTCCATAAAATGCAGCAGTGATCAAATATAAATGGTGTGGGAGAAAAAAAAACAACAATGCATTGGTATGAAAGTTCAAAGCAATAATATCTATGGTACAATTATGCAGTATTTTGTGTTTGGTGTTGTCAGTGTGATGCAGAGTCTGTGACATGATATATAGAGTTTTTTTCAACACTTCAACAGTCTAATGGCAGTGGGGAAGAAGCTGTTTCAGAATCAGTTGGACCTGCATTGAATGCTGCAAAGCCTCTACCCAGAAGGCAGCTGGGACAACTGTCCATGGTGGAGGTGTAAGGGGTTTTTGATAATGTTAAAGACTTGCAGCAAGAAGGTTCTATGAATGGTTGTCTGTCTTGTGTTGCCCTGCGATGGACTGGTGACCTGTCCAGGATTTACCCCGCCTCTCACCCGTAGACAGCTGGAGATAGGCACCAGCACCCCTTGCGACCCCACTTGGGATAAGCATGACGGAAAAGGGATGGATGGATAATTTATATGTTATTTATATTTATTTCATAGCTTGCAATAGCTTTGAGATTGGCAACTTAGGCCTTAATGGCATAATGTTTTTACACTGTGACTCCACAGGGTTTAGAACAAGTCATTCGGTTGGTAATTTGGAGAGAGGGTCAGTGCCAGGTCTATAAATATAAATAAATATATATATATATATATATATATATATATATATATATATATATATATATATATATATATATTCTTTTTTTCTTCTGCTTGGTGTTGATGTAATTACGTGCTCTAAGTATGGGTTTCTCTGTCAACTAAATTCATGTTTTAGATTCTTATAGTCCAGTTAACCATTAATCGATTACTAAATTAGCTGGCAATTATTTCAATAATCGATTAATCACTATTAATCTGCCCTAGATCATATATTGTATTGCTGCAACGCCATAGAAATGCTCTAGGCTCTAAAACATGTTTTCAATGATAAGTTGACTTTAATCTGGGAAGATTTGGACCTTTGAGATATAGCACAGTCATTTTTCTCCTCACTGGTAAGATGCTTCTGATCTGTCTTTGTTCAGGAATGGCTTGAAATATATCATGGCTCCAGAAGCTTTGACTTTAGCTGCAGTCTTCTTGTAAATGTAGTCTAAAACATTGAATGCACTGGCTTCACAATCCTCAGTCCTGTGAATTTCCAGCTAACCTGTAGACTTTTTATACCAGTCTTTTTTTATCCTTCTACTAAACTTTCCTGTAATTGGCTTAAATACAGCTGTAAATACCCAACTATAACTTTGTGTGGTTCATTATTTTTAGGGATGCACGATATTGGGGATTTTTGGCGATATCGATATGCCGATATTTTAAAACTCATGTTGCCGATAATTACGATATCGATACCGATGTTAAAAGCTGGACGAAAATAAGTAAGTAGTCATTGAAAATAGCAGTTTGTTATCCATTTCTGACACTTTGAAAAAGGATAATATACTCAAATATATTTTCATATGCTGATATCAAATTGATTTTTTTTAAAGCAGCGGTATCGATCTAATTTTACTTTGAAAATCTTGTGAAAAATTTCATCGTTGTGTTACAAACTCATGATATTTTGCTAATTCTTGTGAATTTTTTGTTAGTAAAATAGTCGATACACCAATCCAACAACATATAAAAAATATACCTGGCAAAATTTCATGAATTTTCGGGGATTTAAATTAGCATAGCGATGACATATAGCAATATTTCATTAGTAAAAAGAGATTTGATATGGGTGTTTTTAAATTTGGCAATATATCAGCATATGAAGATATGTGGGATATTTTAATGTATCAATATTTTTCCCTCCGTGCTTAAAAGTTTTTAAGTCTGTAAAAAAGGTTTTTGAGGAAGAGGAAGTATTTTTATTTTTTTAGACTTTGAAACTCAGAAGCTGATCAAATATCGGGTTAAAAGCCGATTTGGGGCGGCGTGTCCGATGTTCAGTTTTAAGGCCGATACAGGCCGACCACCGATAGAGGCCGATTATATCGTGCATCTAACTAATTATTTTATATTGTGTGCATGCTTTACTGTCTGCAGTTGGTCCCATGGCTGTGTAGATGGCATTATACTGCTAAAAAACAATTTTTCTTAGTCAGCTGCCGTAATTTGATTGTGAGAAACCAACTTTTAAGTCCTCCTTAAAATTGGCTTTCCATAAATCAACTGTTAATTAGATGCATATGGAGACATATTGTTTTTTATTTATTTATGGGCATTATTGCATAGCAATACCACATGTCCTTTAAAACCTTGTATGGAATTAGTCGAAACCCAACATGCAGGCTTCAACAAAAACATTTTAACTGAGATGTTTGAAGCATGCATAAATAAATGAGCGAGGGAAGAAAACCTCTGTGGTGACCTACACTAATGACAAACAAAGCTGACCTTTTCTCTCTGTCGCATACAATTGCTCACACTTTGCCAAACAGCCAAAGCAAACCTTATGGCTCCCTCTCTGCTCTTAGCCTTCATCAAATATTAATCACATCCAAGACGGTGTGGCTTTGTTCACACTTTGGTACACTGATCTCTGCTGACAGAAAGATGGGCTGAGCTGTGATGCTTAGCAACACATTAATTCAGTCATTGAGTTTAATTGAATTAGGGTCTCTATAGGATCATACGACAGGTGAAGATGTGGGACTTATGATCAAAGAGGGAGAAAATGGAAGCAAAGTAGTGGCAAGAAAGAGTTTGCTCTTCACACATAATGACATTTTGTTGCCTTTTTGGTAAAATCCAACACAACTCATTTGGCCTAATCTAAAAATAAATTCCTCAAACACTGCTGAAATATTCTCTCCATGTACAATATAAATTCACAGGAGCTCCAAGCAGACTCCTAATTCCTTACTACAGGATGGGGTGTACTTGATATCGAGCGCATTTCGCTTAGCAGACTGTCAAAGTGACGGCCAATGGATTTCTCAGACACAGATGTGCTTTTCTGTGCAGCGTGCCAGGCCACAGCTCAGGCAGGATACCGGGTTCCAAAGGAACGGCCAGAGCACCACACCGTTTCAAGAGATTAGAGGCTGGTCAGCACGGGGAACCGGATCGATGCGTCCTCTCAGGGAAAGGATTGACCGTGCATTGATCTGGCCATAACGGGAGCTGGAGATGCAGAGGAAAAGAAGAGGGTTCTGATGATAACAGCATAGCCAGCCTGAAGCCCGATTTTCTGAATCACAGGGAGAAAGAGTCTTTTATTTTGGTCTTCAAAACATTTTCTTCAGGTGTTTTGAAATCTCTCTCGGTTGATGGCAGTAGCTCTCTTGTTGTTAACTATTCTATCTTTTTAAGTTATGCAAAAAAAAAATTTATTCACTTTCTATAGAATTCAGGATAAAATTGTAAGCAAGAAATGCAGAGATTGAGAGATGTATTCCATAGAATGGCAATGGTAAGACCAGCACAGTGACTGCAGATCCACATTGGCAAGAAATCAATTAATAAACCTGCAAGATTCTCCTGTTTGGCTGAGATAAATGTAGTAGCGCTCACCAGACTGGTCCTATAGCTCTTGGCTTGCATGTTGGATATCCATATAGTTAAAGGGTGTAGTGTCTTTAACATATAAAAAGTTAGATGATATAAAATCATCTCTGAACTTTGCCTTCTTTAAAGTGACAAAAATCCTATATAATTAAAAATATATAATTTACTTTATATATATAACATTTTTTTTCCCCAACAATACCTAACTTGATTACTAATGGAGGGTTTTTCAACATTCAAGGTATGCTTCCAATGCGTTGTAACTCAAAGTGAAAGCATGTTATAAGAGAAAAAGAGATAAGAAGGGGACTATGTTCAGCCTTGACTTTCAGTTTCTGCATATTGTATTTATGTCAACAAAAGAAGCATTTTTTCATCTTAGTCATGAAAGTAAAACTTTATTGATCCATAATGTAGCATAGGTCCAATGAGACAACAGAATTGACTTTATAATTTCTTATCCACTACTATAGGTGAGATGGATACATCAGTAAAGAGAGCTGTATTGGAGATGCCGTAAGAGACGATGGCATATTTAGGAATGAATCCATAAAGTGAGTGGGCAGGGGAAATATTTTCAGATCAAACAGAAACTAAAAAAAAAAAAATAAAAAGTAAGCAAACATTGTTTAGACCTATGGTTATGTCCGTGGAAGTTTTATAAGATATTAGCTACATTTTCTTACATTTTCTTTTAATATACTAGGCCATTCTTCCTATTATTGTTATTATTATTATTTTTTTGTGGCGCTTGGAGCTTTTATTTTGCAAGAGAGTCTAGTTGCAGACCAGCACTGTGAGGACCCCGTGCTGTCAGAACCGAAGGGTATTTGAAGCTTTTCAAAGTAAAAGCGAGGGAAAATAAAAGCTAGAATAAATATTTTATGTTCCCAGGTTTATTTTCTGGGCCTCCATAGTAGAAATAGGTTTGTCTAATGTGTTTAACAATGTGTATAATAAAAATATAATGAAAAAAAAAAAAAAAGAAAATATATATATATATATATATATATATATATATATATATATATATATATATATATATATATACACACACACACAGATTTGCCACTGGAGGGTGTGTGATTTCAAATTACCTAATACCTCATGTTCCAACAGTGAATTTGTGAATACCTAAATACATCACCAAAATACCCCAAAAACTTTTTTTCCCAAGACACTGGAGAAAACAGTAGACACAAAACAAACTTACAAAAGTCTATTTTATTTTCTTGCAAGTGTTTTTATTGTCGAAACAGCAGATTTCACAGTGAGTCATGCAGCATTTAATTTTTGGCGAAGTTCCAGTGGGAGTCATAATTTAAACATACGTGAGAAAAATTATGTTGTAACACCACCAAAAAAAATTACATGAAAAAAATGTTTTCTTGGTCTTTAAGTGGGGAAAAGGCACATTTAAGTGATTACTCACCTAACAAAAAAATATGGCTTCTTCCTATAATAACATTTTGAAGTGCATACGTGCTATGCACTATTCCAGAAGGCTTTGAATAAAACATAATAAACAATAATCTTCTGGCCCTTACAATGCAGGAGATTGCATTTTGCAGGTCGGCAACAAAGGGTCTTGACAGTGCAGGTCTGCAGCCAGAACCCTCTCTTATTTTGAAGCACATAGATGGAACTCTTTTGAGAATGGGACAACATGCAGCAAAGTGTTTTAGGGTTTGGACTTGAACCATGTACCATTGCTTCAAGGGCTAGCCTCTGTATGGCTGCAAAAGCTTAACTAGCAATTGGAACATTAACAGGTAAATCAGAAAATTTTGACTTTTGAAATTTGTTTAAACAGATGAAAACTCACATATGTTAAAAACAAAAGCCAAAGAATCCATACACAATAATTTAATAAATGGCTTTGGAGACTTTTATGTGAAGATTTACTTCATGACTACCAAGTAGTTGGTTTGACTGTGAGCATCTGGTTGTTCTGCAAAAGCCCAGATTAATCCTGCAGCCAAGTGCTCTTAGGAATTACTGTATGTCTCTGGTATTGATTAGACGATTCAGCAGCTACATTCATGCTTTGGTATTGATCTGTGCATCATTCTATCTCAATGTTATTGTTTGGACACTGGGATAGATTTCTGCTGTGGCTGCTTTGGCCGAGCACTTAGAGGAGCTATAGCTTTAAGCGTATTAGATTGGTTCTTATCTTTTGTTTGCCTCTTGTCATCATATTCGCCACATACTAATTAAGCCATTTACTTTACAGAAATCGATACTGTAGTTTGGTTGATTTGCATTCAGAAAATGTTTGTACTCTAATCTAAAATTCCCAAAGTGTGCAGAGGCATGCAGATCAGTGTGCTGTCTTGAACATTTCTTGACCTTTAAAACTAAAGCTTTAGTTCTTATCTTGTGTATAAAAGTACTTAGATGAAGAACTTACCTGAAACCATAAGTATCACCTCTTTGGGGAAAAAGTACACTCTCATTAAATTCTTCAGTTTTACATATCGCCAAATAATATAGTCGTTTCATGAGGTTCCACTGACTCTGAAAACAATCACTGAGTGAAAAAGAAAGTTCCTCCATTTTTAGCTATTTCTCCAAGGATTGTATGTGAACCTTGGGATGAATCTGGCATCTCCTCCTGGGAGGATTGGTTTCTATCTTGAATTTTTTTTTTCTTTTTGTAAAAAGATTGAATTCAATTTTGCAATACTCTGTTATTCCCAAAGGCAAAATAAACAGGTAGTTTGGATACGGTCTTATTAACTTTCACAGAATGATACAGAACAACTGTTGCACCTCTAGGAACACTGCTGATGTCTCTCCATCCTAGCAACGTGTTTACATACGCCTACATACTCCACAGTAGCAGATTAAAAATCAACCTTTCCTATAAGTTAATCAGCTGGATTTCTCAATCAGGACCTGGTTGATTCAGTATCCATCTTAATTTCTGTTGATAATGCAGGGGGTACGCATGACTTGTGCAACTTTGATTTCTGTGCTGAATCAACAATGAACGTGGAGAATTAATCCTTTTATTTACACATTTGAGATATTTAAATACTTTTTGAGCTCAGTAAAACACCTGATGATTGTAATCATATCAGTTTGCATTAATCTTGAGGTAATTAAACATGCATCCATCTCATCCATATCAATTACATTGTGGTTGTGTATCATTTTTTTGTCATTTCACGTTTTTCTTAATTTCCCGTGAAGCTTTATTTCTTCCTTTTCACACTTACTTGATAAATTAAATAAAAAGCTGGATGGAAGCGTTTTTTTTTTTTTTATGTTTTCACCATATTGTTTTTTGTTACAAGGCAATGAACCTGCTCTCACTTGGCTGTCTTTCTCAGGAGTGTAATTTCACCAAGGTTGAGTTGCATTTAATTGCTATTCCAGTGCTCCTGTTATCTTCCATGGGAAGAAAGAATTTAAATGCCCAACAGACAAAATTAGAGCTCCGTAATGTGGAAATTTATCCTGTAGTGTAGCTGCTGGCCCAGTAATTAGCCCTGCCACTGACAGCTGCAAGCTTATTGCAGGAGAAACCCAAAGGCTGGATCCTGATGTGTTGGGTGGATTGGATTGTTTTGGCATGACACTGCAGCCTGCATTGTTACTGAAGCCCCAAAGTCGGCCTCTAGTTCAAAGCCTGAAGATGGGAGTCCACTGCACTCAATAGTTCTTATATTGCCTGTCCCTGTGTGTTTAACAGAAGCAATTAAAGTGGTAATTCTTGGTGCTGTTGTGATCTACTGATAATGACTGGAGAATAAAAAGCACGTGTCTAATTTTTTAAACTGACTCGAGGAGTCGAAGGATTTTATTTTTCCCCAGCTTTGAGGTGTTTCTCATTCAGCGAAGCAAATCAGGCTTCAGAGCATTGATGGGGACCCTTTCTCATTCCCCTCGGCTTTGTCAGGACTATTTCATTTCAGTCTATTCAGGTGGACCACATTGTGCACCGCCTCTCTGCTCATGCATTTCATTTGCCAGGCCTTTGTTTTCGACTCCTGCTGGAGATGAACTGAAGGTGCTGAGTCGGATCCAAGGTGGGGATTAGCCCCACAATTTCCAGGCTCTCCTGGATGTGGGCTAACTTGGGAAATGCCAATGAGGGTGAGGTAAAACAACTCTATCTAGATGCCTATTGTTGACCCCTGCTGTAAAGCTGGAGCAGAGGCCTTTGCCACTGCATTTAAAGAGGTAAAAACGACGCTATTGACTTTATTCTTTCCTCAGAGTGTCTTAACTCGCCTGAAAAGCTTTAATATAAATACTGCTTGGCCACAGCTTTAAGGTCACCTCAACAAGAACCACTGTATTAAACTGTTTGGCATAATAGATGCACTTCTTAATAAATTAGACTGTTGAACATAAGGTTTATATAATTAAAACATAATTGGTCTAATTTAATAACTATGATTTCCTTTCCATAATGCTGGTGAAGATTGTCAGTCATCCTTAGGAACAATTCAATAAAATCTGGTCGTGTGAGTTTTGGCTACAGGCATAGTTCTCAATTTCTAGCAAAATTTGTGATTTTAGATCAGCTATTGTAAGCCAAAATTGTGAAAAATATGGAGAAATAAACCAAGCTTGTCCGCTATCCGATACGTGGATCGTGATCGGGACGCTATATCTTCTGAAAAGAATGCGATCGGGCAAAGAATGTAAAAATGCACGATCCAGAGACCGCCGACCAGCTTTAAAAAAAAAAAAAAATCTGGTCCTTCAGTATTTTCGGCTGATTCAATGCATCTTATCCATCTCGCTGTTTTGCGCTGTGTGTTCCCCCTGACCGTCCTGTGACATTTTCCAGAACACCTTCAACAAACCCACAGGTCTTGCCTGGCCCATCCCCGCCTAAACCATTAAAACAGGTGAATTGAAGATAGTGGGGAAAAGGAATGCCGTGTGGGATTATTTTATCCTGCATCGTGTGTAGATGGAGACTAGGTGTGGAGGAGATTGGGAGTATAAGGCATTTTTGTGTTGTAATTGCCAGTTCACTGTTATTTGTGCAACTGTTTTTTGCTTTGAAGAAAGTGTCTTTTTTCTAACAGCAGAGTCCTGATTCTAAGTTAATAGAATATTTTCCACTGTTGTTCATGTGCGTTTTGCACTTTGAGATTTAAAACCCTTACAGCAATACTTGCACCTTTAACGCTTCAATGTTTTACCGTTCACTTGTGTAATATTACAGATTGCTATTCATAATTTTGTCCCAGTTCGTTTATCTCTTAATACGGGCAGGTAAGTTTGTTGTTACCAAGCATTGTGTTTTTATTCAATCTCACCTAACTTAGCTGGTTGTGATGTTGCGACACGAAGAGTACTAAAACCCTTTTCAACATAGGTCTTACAACTAAGCGCTAAATACTTAAACTTGGGAATACATGTTTCGGATAGGCTGGTATCGGCCAGTATCGGTATCGTGGCATCGGAAGTCCAAAAACAATATCGGTATTGGACCGGAAGTGCAAAAACCTGGATTGGGACATCTTCTAAAATGTAAAACACTCAAAATATATTCAGTTTTTTCTTTTAAATTAACTACTAAAACAAAATGAGTCGGTAGTATAGCGCATCACAATAGGTTTACCTCACTTAAACGGCATACATCTATATATACCAGTACCTCTGACATTGTTCTGTAGGAGTTTCTTTAAACCTGTAGCTGTGTATTTTCTGCTGTTCAGCCAGAGTTGCATCGTTAGTGAGAGTGTTTCACTGATGTTGGGTTATAAGATCAAGGCTGGCAGCTGGCAGGTATTCCACCTCATCCTTAGAGGGGTTTAGGTCAGTACGCAGTGCCAAGCCAGATGGCTTTATGGACCAAGGACTTTGTGCATGGTGGGGAAAACAGTCACCTGGATGCATGCTTGAGGTTTCAGATATCTTTTGTCTGGCACATTGAGAGAAAAAAAAAAGCTGAATTGGCTAAAACGGTTTCTGTCCATTATATGTTCATTTTCATCAAGCATGTTGCATCTGCATTACCCTTTCTTTTCCTTTTAATTCCATTCTCTCCACCAGGACAAAAATAAACCCAAACATAAGAAATAATGGCGGAAAACTCTGATTTGCTAATCAAACTTGAGACAAGAGGTAATTAATTCTTTGGAATCAGCCAATTAATTTGCATAATAACAGGCACCATAATTATGACTTCTGCAACTCCAGCCCAAATTTGTAATTAGAGATTTACTCTGCATTACAGCAGAAAGCCTGTGTTTTTGGGAGCCGGTTCAGGAAGGAGATTGAGCATCCGTAGCTTTGGGATGGAAACACTGGCAGAGCTGCATTGGAATAAAAGCCTTTCCTACACGGTTCTCTCTTCTGCTCTGCCCCCAAGGGGAAGTGCTGGTTAGACTGATCTGGAAAACTAATCTGGAAAAAGCCGATACTTCAGCTTTCGGGGACCCCGTGTCTCTATCCAGTCAGCCAGGCTGCTCATTCTTCCCCTTCAATGTAAGCCCTGTAATTTCAAAGAAATCTTTTATGCCCTGATGTCGATGCATCATTGAGTCAAGGATTAAACTTTCCCGCAGTATTAGATCGCAGAATTCGTGATTTCATCAGTTGTGGCAGGTTGTCAAGTAGCAAAGCTCCAGGTATTTGAAGGTCAGTATGGATGTCGATTCTTCCAAAAGTGAAACATATGTTCCAGAAAATCCCAGTTTTGCCTCATCAGCCCACAGAATATTTTCCAAAAAGCTGATTGGATTATCCAAAATCATCTTTTTTTTTTTCTTTTGGAATAAGATCAGACAGAGTTACAGAAAAACATCATCTGGAAAGATTACAATGGTAAGACACGGCTGAAAAAAATGTTTCAAGAGCAATTAGACAGAAAAAGAAACTAATTTAAGCAGGTTGTCAATTAACAGGTTGGTTTAGATGGTTTATTCTACCTTCATAAAAGAAATTACTCATTCCGAACGTCCTCTTTTCAATTACTTACATTATCTTTGATCAGATTGGAGGATTCACACCGACCACAGTTTGACATTATTTAGGAGGCATTAGAAATGTTGTCAATCGTAGTTTACAGTAAAAAGTGTTGCTTACTTTGTAGAGCAACACTGTCTAAGAGGAACTTCTCTGGAATCAGATATTTACAGTATATGTCTTTAAAATTATAAAATCATTTTTTTTTTCAATTTGCTTGAGTGGTGCATATGAAATTATCTTACTGCCAAGCCCACACAGTCTATGCAGCTGCCTGACCATGAGATGCATAGTCTACCGTTCAAATCATGATAATAATTGCAAATTGAATGATTTACATGTTCAGACTTTCTACTGTATTTATAGAAAATAAGGCTGCATGTTGCTTTGGTTTTATCAGAATCAAATTTATTGCCAAGTAGGTTTGCACTTACAAGGAATTTGACTTGGTGTTGTTGGTGCAGACAAAAAACAAAATAAGATAGAATATATATATTTATATATATATACACAGAAGCTATATACACACAGTAGACTGTGCGTTAATGTAGTAAATCCTCTGGTGATGTTGCCCTGTATGGAGGATAAAAAGTGCCAAAATTAAATAAATAAATACAGCATTAAATATGTAATTAAATGTGGAATTAAATAAATAAAAGTGTCATTCATTAATTAAAACCACGTCACTAATATATACTAATAAGTGCCACAATTAAATAAATATAGCGATAAACAATTAAATGTGTGATGCATTAAATAAATAAGGAATTAAATATATAAATGTGTTTAATAAAATACTAGTCTTCATTTTTATTAAAAAATATATATATAATTATTTCAGTGTGCATTTAATTATTTCATGGTCCTGTGTCGCAGTGCATCGAAAAACCATTAAAAGAATCTGTCAAACTCACCCATCAAAGTTAGGGGGCGGTTATCTAACACCTGATTGGTCACCCTGCAGATTAAGGCAAAGCAAATCGATTACAGAGACTCGATTCGCGTTAACCCCGCCCCCTAACTTTGATGGGTGAGTTTGACATGGTGGAGCCAGACTCCCACACAGATGGGTAAATATAAATTCATATAAAAATTCTTTCCATGCAAATAGTTTTCTGTTGTTAATTATTTGCTTCTCATTCAGATGCGCTCTTATGACCTTACCTGGAGAACTCATCCTCAAGCTAAAATACTGGCTTCCTTTATTTGATATAAATGGGTCAAATTTCTTTCTTTTTTTTTCCATTTAAGAATATCCAGCAAACTGATACGGTGGGGAATTGACTGAAGGAGTTCTTAAAATGTGGTGACGGTAGCTGCAGGTCCCACCCTCCCGCCGGGGTCGGAGGCATTGAGCGGAGCATGGTGCAGACTTCCTTTGATAGAACATTAACTGAACCGTAGAAACAGCTGGAGTTACATAACAGTTCCTCCACATTTAGTCTGCTTGGAGGGAGAAAAGCTGTGGGTGAGAGCAAATGCAGAGATTTGTTCATTTCTTAAGGTGTGTGCTGAGCTATATGACAAAATGTGTCCATTAAAAACAACAGCAGTGTGCAATAACAGACGTTTGGATGCAAATTTTCATGGTATGCAAGTATTTTCAGAATATCACAGATCTGAATTGTCAGTTTTCTACAATCTCAATTCTGACTTGGTCATCATTTGGTCAAAATTACTAAAAAATATTTCTGAAATGATTGCAATAAAACCAAGTACAACTTAAATTTACATTGGCCTGCCTGATCAATGCATCTTCTAAACTAGAGATGAACTGTGCTTACAACAACTGTCTTTCTTTTTACTGACGTTTTTTTGGTGAGGTTTAGGTTAGGGATGCACGATATTGGGATTTTTGGCCGATATCCGATTTGCCGATATTTTAAACTCATGTAGCCGATAACCGATAAATCGATACCGATGTTACAAAAAATAAGTAGTCATTGAAAATAGCAGTTTTTGTTATCCATTTCTGACACTTTGAAAATATATATACTCAAATATATTTTCATATGCTGATATCAAATAGATTTTTAAGCAGCGGTATCGATCTATTTTACTTTCAAAATCTGTAATAGTAGCGTACCGTGAATTTCATCGTTCTGTTACAAACTCATTGCGTGATCATTTGCAAATTCTTGTGAAATGGCAATATACGTATATCAGCATATGAAGATATGGTGATATTTTAATGTATCAATATTTTTCCCTCTTCTTTAGAAGTTTTGGTTCGTAAAAGGTGGAGGAAGAAGAAGAAGTAGTAGACTTTCTGGTGTGAAACTTCCAGAAGCGATCAATAAATATTGCCAAATATTTAAAATGTATAAAATTTATATTCCAGTTTTAAGTAGTCGGTATACCATAGGGCTTCTATTAAATCGCGTGCATCCCTAGTTTAGATTATTACAAATTAGCCACAAAGACGAATTTATTATAAAATGACATATCGATGTGTATCCATTTACACCACTTTTCAGTATAATCTACCATTCATGGTTGTTAAATTAATGCGTTTTCTGGAAGAGTTATTCAGAAATACTACGTTTCTCAGGCACCTCAGTTGACTGCTATTAAAACCTGTAAATATTCGTCTGATTGGTTCTGGCCATCAGCTTTGTTTGCTGGTATAAAGTGTCATCAAACATGTCTTTCAGGAAAATAAATGTGAAAAACTGGTTTGGATCCTGGGATTAGCTCATGGCCTTGGTTATTAAATAGCAGACATGAATGCAGCTGAATGTATGAAAATCACATGTGTTGGCAGAGCTCAGCAGTTAGATGGTTGGATGGGATGAGTGGCATTGACTGGAAGGCTTTTGGTACACCCACTACCTCACTAACATAAGCTGTTTTCCTGCAGTTTGAATCAAGCTTCTATCAAAACAACATTTAGTGAGGATAAAAGGTCAATATGGGGCAAGGTGCAAAACCCAACTTACATTACACAGACAATGGCCTGTTACTCCTGGCAACCATTCATTTTTCAATACATTTGTATTTGCAATAAATGAGTTCAACTTGTGCAGACTATCTCTTCTTTTATGTAGATTCATATGGATAAAATTAAATGATACCACCTTATGTAAACTGAACAAACTAGTTTGATTTAGATTTTACAGCTTAAATGTAATTAAATAAGGAAATGTGTAATGTTTTCCCACCTTGATGGAAAGGAGAATAAAACTAGACTGCAGGACAAATTGTAAATATAATAGAAGGATGGGTTGTGTCTGCAGAACACCTGCAGATGAGTCAGAAACAAGCAAGCACCGGAGAGGCGTGTACGGTACAGGAAGGAAGTAAAACAAGCCGGATAACATCATGGTGGCTGTCAGCATCGTTATGAAACTCGAGAGCAACTGCATGACTCTGGATTAATGTCTCTGATGGCAGCCTCAAAAACAGGAACAGATTAATTTGTCTGGCTGGAGTCTTATGCAACTCACTGCTGCCTCGGCCCAGTGAGGTGGAATGAGAGACGACCCAGGGGACTGGTGGCTTTGAGGGATTTATATGGAACCAGACAGGATTGTAGAAAAGGAATGATTTCTTTTTTTTATTTATTTGGTAACTTTAAAAAAATAAGAAAAAAAAGTGAATGCAGCAAATGAATTAATACAACAAAAATACATCTTTTTTGAGTTTTTAGCATTTATTTGGGAAATAACCCTTTTGATGTGTCTGAGTAGTAGCATTTTTCTCTCTTGCAAAAATGATCTAGACATGAGTAAAAATGTCTAAATTAACCCTTTAAAGCCCAATCCAAGAATAAAACAAGACAGAAAATAACTTTTTTTGGGTTTTGAAGTCCTTATTTGGCCTTTTTAACAAAATAGTAAAAAAAAACAAAAAATAAATTTTTGATATTAATAATTTATTACTATATGCGATAAGTCCAAGATAATTTTTGTGTAGTCTTCTGCCCTCTGTAATCAGTTATATATCTGATTGTGTACAATAGAATTTTGAGCAAAGTTTTTACCATTAAATTATGCAAAAAGGTGTCAGACAAAAAACATTTCCAAGAAACCCGTAATGTATCAAATACGATACATTTGGCATTATAGGGTTAAGTGTATTTATCCTTAATTTGAGAAGGTAAATAGAAATGATTTGCTTAATGGAATTTTTGCAACTCTAAAATAAGATAGTAGGGTTGTCAATACTGAAACGTTGTATCCGGATACAAAGTAGTATCGATACAAGCCATCTAAAGTGCAGAATACTGGAAAATGCACCTTCTGAAAACTGTTTGATTGAATAATTCTGTGCATTTTTCAGTTTCAGACTTTTTTTGTAACAGGTGCAGCTGCTGAGAATTATTTTTTTTAACTGGTTTGGCTAGTGTCATTGTTATGTCTGCAAAACATATCCGGGAAGGAACACTTAATTTAATTTTGTAATTTTTTTTTTTTATCAAGCTTGCTTAATATTGTGCACAGCATACAACCTCAAAATATTATTATTCTTATTGTTTTTTATTTTATTTATTGTATTTTTTAGTAATGAAAATATTTCTTTTTTTGAATTTTAGAGTCTTTGTTTTATTTTTTGTGTGGTATCGAAAAGGGTATCAAGGATCGAATATTTTACTCAGTATCGGTATCGAGTTGAAGAAGTTTAGTATCGTAACCCAACACTATAAGATAGGTAGATAATATGACTTGAAATAAGACAATTCAGTTGTGTTTTTCTTATTTTTAAGTGTAAACTGTCTTGTTCTATTGGCAAAATGTCTCTTTAACCTCCTCAATCAAAGAAAAATTCACTTATTTTAAGAAAAAATTACTCATCTAGATTTCGTTTTTTTGTGTAGTTATTGGAAACCGTGCAACTGCATTTAACTAAAATTTTTGAATATGATACAGTATGGCAAATGGGGTAAATGACCTGGATCATAATGGCTATGTAAGCTCTGTTAAAATGAAAGGTAGTATAAGAGAACTGTAAATATATACTATACTGTGCTCGCACACATCAATACCCCACACACTCTTAAC
Source organism: Cyprinodon brontotheroides (assembly GCA_018398635.1). Classification (NCBI taxonomy): domain Eukaryota; kingdom Metazoa; phylum Chordata; class Actinopteri; order Cyprinodontiformes; family Cyprinodontidae; genus Cyprinodon; species Cyprinodon brontotheroides. The sequence continues at coordinate 8,202,203 of JAGKQL010000034.1, forward strand.
TATGATGTAATATTGTTTCCATATGTAAGATATAATTCATGACCAGTAGCTGCTTTTGGTTACAGAGGGTTTTTTAATAGTGCATTACTCTGATATATAGTGATTACTTGCTATTATTAAGTGAATTCTCAGATGGTTTAAATAGGCTTACCAAATCCATCCCCTTAAAAATATTCTCAGACGTTGCTGATGGCCATTTTTCACATTGCTTGAAATATATTCTTTATATAAATTTACTATAGAGCAGGTGATTCAGAATCAAAATATTATCTCTCAATCGGAATCATTTCTGTTTATTTACCCTTTTGAAATCCCATTCCATGTAAATGCATAATCTCATAATCTTTGTTAAGGTTCGTTGCACCTGTAAACACAATTAAGATGTATTTAGAGGAAACTGGATTATCTGTTTGTTGTGATTAGAAGTCATAAATCACCCTGTAATATCCCTGTCAACATCAACTCATGGTCTGTAATTGGTGCTTTTATGGCCCAGTGTAATGCTGCTAAAAGCAAAGAAGCAGATTAAATGTTAAAGAGTGATTAGGCAACAGTAAGTTGTAATTAGGAGAATGTCATTATGCATTAGCATATATTCAGGGAGTAAATGCTAGCTAGATATGAAATTGTATTGTCAAGGGAAGGAAAATGAGGCTGAGAAGGAGACTGGAGGAGTGGGAAGTAGGCGGAGGGGCAGGCAAAGGTCGTCGAGGTCGGGTCTGGCGCATTGTTTCTCAGCATGCTCCAGTTCCCACAGTCATCCCAGCTCTTTGTTAAAGTCTTAGCAGAGAGCATGCTGGCTCCTAGGCATCATCACCACAGGCTGGACATTCCAGAGTCAGCACATTTTCCAAACCATTGCTTTTTATTTGGATGGTAATCAGGAAAAAATTGCTCTACTGTACCCGTTCAACAGGCTCCAAGCTGGGTTTGGGCTGACACGCTCAGGCATTGTTGATGGCCAACATGATGGATGACTCAGCCTTCGGGTTTCCGCATAGAAGTGTTTTGCGGATGGATCTGATGAATCATTAAACCATGTCAAGCTTTATTACAACTTATATCTTCCGATGTTCGCTGTTAGTTCAACATCCATTCATGTGGGATCATATTGCATCTCAGCAAATGTTTGATCCGGTGGCTGCTTTGCTGGTATCTCCAGCTTTAAATATGGCAACATCAGGAAAATATCTTGATGGGGTGGAGAGTTTGAAAAAATACAATGTCTACTTAGTTACTGAGCTTTTCTGAAGAGCTGAATGAATCGTTACCTTTTAGACAGCATGTTGTAAATTAGCTGTTTTAATGAGACTGTGACCATGCTGTTGCTCATCTTGACATAAAATCTACCAATTACATCTAAATGCAACATTTTGATCCATTTAGTTTGCCTTTGAAAAAGCTTTATTATATATTTATGCAGCACTATAGCAAAGTTAAACCTGCTAAGAAATAAACAATAGGAGACTGATTTGAAGCTTTTCTTGTTACCATTTATGCTTTGCTACAGGCGCATATTGCTCTATATTTCATCAATATTCTGCGAGTCATCCTGTACGTTTCCCCCACATCACCAAAAACTGATGTTAGCAACTTTTTAAATGACTTCCCCAAGGCTGAACCGAGCAGATGCTGTGAAGCAGAGCAGCCCTGTTTTGTAGCCAACATTTAGCAGTGTACAAACAGGCATTTTTATATACGCACATATATATTTCAATATTTTATGGGATAAATGAAAATATGTGAGTAAAATGTTTCAGGTCTTCTCCAGAACAGGATGGAAAATATAAAACAAAGATTTTCTGACGGTCTGTCCAGCCATCCGCTTCCCAACAATGGTAATTCCATTCAGTCCTGTCCATGCATTGATTTTTTTTTTTTTTTTTGCAGGCCTCCTGTCTTAAAACCCTCTGTAAAAATGAAGTAGCCCTCAATTTTATCAACCCATTCATCGTGTTGATTTAAAGTTATTCATAATGTTAATAGTCCAGTATTTTTTTTTTTATTGATTGCCACTGCAGACATTATTATTGCTTAGAAGAATTAATGTTGGGTCTTATTCAGGGGAGAAGAGGTATTGAGCTGTCAGTGCTTCGCTTATTGCTCAGAAATTACCAGGTGTTTTCGTAGTGATTTTAAAACAGGACTGGCTTCATGGTTTAGGCCCAGTGTAATGAAAGCAGAGGTTATGCGAGGGCCAGGCTTGTCAGCTCTCGTCTTCATACTCCTGAGCTGCTCCACTTCATGCCAGAAGCATCTCTCGTACTCCGTGCACACGCTCAACACCGTCTCAATGCCACTAGCGGCGCTTCACTCTAATATTAACATTCTAATCGCTGTCTTGTTTCATTTGCTTGGCCGAGCACTTTATTTCCAAAAATGTCCCAGGCTCGGCAGCTGACCTTTCCATTTGCAGAAACAGAGCAATCATTCATAAATCACACTTCTGGGTGTAAAATATCCAAACTGTTTGATATTGCAGGCCTAATGAAAGGGCTCACACTTCTTTACTGCAATTATAGGAAAAGGTCAGTGTCATAACTGATGTTAAGCTTCAACGTGATTGTGCTACTTCACATTATCTAGTGGCTGGGCCATAAATTATCACTGCAGCCCATAAGGTATGGCATTTGGTTTCTGTATTTTTCCAGAAGAAATTAAAATATTATTTCAATCTTGGCGTTCAGTTAGAAATTTTTTTTAGAAGATTGTCTGCTTGATCAGAGTTTAGGAGTTAGTGAAACCGGATTTAACCCTGTAATGCCAAATGTATCATATTTGATACATACGGTTCTGAAATGTTTTGCGTCTGACACCTTTTGCATAATTTAATGGTAAAAACTTTTTGCTCAAAATCCTATTGTACACAATCAAATATACCTGATAACAGCCAGTAAAAGACCACACAAAAAAATAATCTTTTCGCATAGTAATAAATTATTAATATCAAAAATGTATTTCAGTTTTTTCTTTTTACATATTTTGTTAAAAGGGCAAATAAGGAATTCAAACAAAAAAAAAAGTTATTTTCTGTTTTGTTTTATTCTTGGATCAGGCTTTAAAGGGTTAACACCATAAAAGTTTATTCTCACCTGCATTTCTTTATTGATACAGCCAACTGTATTGAAATGCATATTATTACGATGATAAATAAGATTTACATTTTTGCATTATATTCTTAAAATCTATTTATCGCTTATGTCTCACAAAATAGAATGAAATTTAAGAGAGTTCTATACATGATTTTGTACAACATTTTAATCATGGAGATATAGTTGGTCAGCGTCCAAATTAAAAGTGTGAAAATTTAACCCTTTAATGCCAAATGTATCATATTTGATACATACGGTTTCTGAAATATTTTGCGTCTGACACCTTTTGCATAATTTAATGGTAAAGACTTTGCCCAAAATCCTGCTGTACACAATCAGATATACCTGATTACAGCTAGTGGAAGAAAATAATCTTGACTTATCGCATAGTAATAAATTATTAATATCAAAAATGTATTTCTGTTCTTTTTCTTTTTACATATTTTGTTAAATGATTCGGTACAATATTGTAATCATGGAGATATAGTTGGTCAGCGTCCAAATTAAAAATGTGAAAATTTAATTGAGAAGAAACTTTAACATCCATTTATGCGGAGGTTAAGGTATTGTGTTTGTGACCGCTTTGGCTTCTCATAATTTAATTGGGTCGTTAAAGGCCGTTCTTGTTTATTGCAGATTCTCTAGAAAAAAAAAAAAAAAATTGGCTTTTTTTATTGAAGTTGTAATTTTTTGGCTATCAGATCATTCCCCTTTGAACTTTAGCATACAATGCATTCATTACAAGTTGATACAAAACTTTATGCACGTTTATGGTCATAATATCTTTAGCTAAAGAAAAAAATCCTGGACTTTATAGTTGGTGCAGAAAGATCACAGTGAGTAAAACACAAAACTGCCAGTTTACTCCCCTTCTTAACAGCCTATTCTCCTTTATCGGGGTCGTGTTAATTAACCAGAGCCTCTGTCCACTGTGATTAAAGTTTTGATAATGAGCACTGATGTTGGTGGTGGTCTAAACAGCTTCTAAATAGGTTCTCAGTTGTTTAAACATTTAGCAGGCAGCAGACTCTGCAGCGTGTAACCCGGTTTAATGAATATTAATCCAATGAATTATTGCTGTTGAGTGGTGGCTCCTTCACTTCTAGGCCATGCTTTGTTTTAAGACATTGAAGTCTCATTTATGCAAAAAGGACTTCAAACCTCTGAAGCACTTATCAAATTTCATATTTAGTTCCAGAGATTAATATGACTATTTATAATAGTAGAAATTGTTCTGGTAGTTCTGATTTTACATTATTTAGGATAAAATTTAAGCAGAAAACAGAGCTGCAGCCTTAGCATTTAAAGTTTCAGATCCATATCACTTGTTAATAAATCCGATTTTAGCTCATAGTTCGAGATATTAAAAGGTTTGGTATATTATCGTATTCAGATGCTTGAAAGAGCTCCTGTGTTTTGCTGAATGTGTGCATTGATGACTGACTTCTGCCTCCATTTATCTTTTTACTACAGTGTGTTGAATTCATGTTAATATGTATTTAAAGAAATTTCAATTAGTAGAAAAGGGGGGAAGATAAATATAAAAAAAAAAGTCTAAAAAACCAAACCTTTCGCGACCCCCATGCAGTACCTCTGTGGACCCCCTAGGGGTTGCGGACCCCCTGTTGAAGACCTCTGGTTTATAGTAAATATTACTTTCTCCCTACCCAAAGCTATCAGAGACTGCATTTGATAATCATATCGTCTTTAATGATTAATCCAGCAATAAATAGTTTTAATAATTTAATTTAAATGTTTTGTTATCCGTATAAAAAGTTGTTAAAGATTCGAAGCGCAGAGTGTCTTATTCTGCTCTTAGGGACATAAAGAAATATCTAAATTTCAGCAGTGCTATAAGCACGTTTGCCCACCAGACAGGTTCATCATCCTTGGTGACAGGAAATATCTGCATAAGAGGCATGCAGGGCATCCCCACAGCCAACAGCTCCGTGTGATCTATCTGCTGGAGTGGGAGCGATCAACCAAAGCAGACTCCCAGCTTTGTTGATCCAGCGCTTGCAGTCATACACAGTTCGTATCTAGCTGAAAAGGTTTCTCCACTGTGCGAGGGGGTAATTATGATGAGATGATTGACGTTCACCTATGCAGAACTCAGGCTGATGGTGTCTTCCATTCACCCGAGTTCCTGTTTAATTGTCAGCTGGATCGAGGAACGCTGAGATTTTGACAGTAATGGATGCTGTAAAGGCAGAGGGAGAGTGACGAATGTGGATGTTTTATAAAGTAGTTTGGCTTATCATCTACCACCTGTAGGCTTTCTGGGGATGTTTGTGAGTGTTTGTGTGTGAGAGTTACTCAGTCTCCTCTCTGAATGAAAATCCTGTGAAAATGTAAAATTTGGAAATGCCTCTTATTCATGCAACTTTAAGTATTTCACCAAAGAGGAAAAAGAAGAATGTTAAGTGCCTCCTTTTAATTTTTTTCAGGGCTTCATGGTGATACATTTGCACGGCCATTCATTAAACCCTTTCAGATGGATCCCTCAACATAACATTAATGTTGAAGTAGTTTTTGTTCCCTTAAGAAAACCATTTAAAAGGATTAGATCCTACTTTTTGGCTCATTTTGAACTCGAGCATCTGTGAATTTGGAATTTAACCTTGCCTGTCCTTTCAATACTTTAACTTTTACTCTCTTCCGTGATGAGAAAAAGTTGTATATCTGCCTGTTGGATGCATTAGATCAAACACTGCCTAACATAGGATGCCCAGAAATTGATAAAATCTCATTTCAGGACCATGATTCATGCCAACAAGTATCTCTCATAAACACACGTTCAATTGAATAATTGCTCCCACAACTGTTTGAACAAATGTCTCTCAGCAGGTTCCACCTAAACCATAATTTTAGTGTTGCCATTATCGAGATTCTTGCATTGTGGTGACTGCATATATATGACTTCACTTATATACTTAGTCAGTCTTCTGTGATTCCATTATTCCATCCAGTCAGTCAGTTTGGATTAGCGGTGCACCAGCTTCATTGCCATCAGTATTTTTTATTTTTTTTAACTGACATTGTCATGTGCTATAAAGTCACAATACACCTTTAATCATCCGGTGTTATTTGAAATACATTTAAACAGGTAAATATGATAAATACTGAACACATGTTTTAACTACATATGAACTGGTGCTTCTAAATATAACTGAAGAGTAAAGAGCAAAAATATTACAGTAGCTGATTTTCAGACCTTTAGGAGGCTCTTTTTGAGTTCTTGAAAAGGTCAGTTTTACATGATAGCAGGGGCCATTTTATGGATCACCCAAAGTTGAGAAAAAGTCAAGATTGCAGTTTAGATTAATTAAGTTACTGGCATAGCTGTTGATTTGAATTAGAAAATAATAATAACTACTCCTCATCCATTAATATTCCACCCATCTTGTACTGTGTACCTGTTGGAGAGTTTAATAGTATTACCACTGCCCCTCTGTAAAATGTACATTGTTGGCACATTACCTCTTTTTTGTAATATATCTAGCTGTGTGTATGTGTGTGTGTGTATATGTATATGTATATATATATATATATATATATATTAGGGATGCACGATATAATCGGCCCCATATCGGTATCGGCCTTAAAACTGAATATCGGACATCGGCCACCCCCAGCGATATTAACCCAATATTTGATCAGCTTCTGAGTTTCTAAAGTCTAAAAATATATATA